>JBBPBX010006770.1:37532-67362 GCA_038048925.1 Garcialebias charrua
CATTCATTTCAGTCATGGAGTTAACGGAGGAGGAAGCGATTACTTGACTTTTAGCAAAAAAACAAAAGAAAAGTCCAGATCAGCGATGAAGAAGGGGAATTTAATTCATTTGTGTCTCATACATACAAAAGAGTCCGGCGCCGGGCAGTTTATTGTGAGACAATGCGCATCGCGTACGCGGTCGTAAAATTTGAACTTTGCGCGTTCGTGCCCTGCGGGGCTACGCTTGTGCCTCTGCGTACGTACGGCGTACAGCGGCGTACTGCCTTACATAGAGCTCTGCCGGGGCCTTTAGTGTCCTTGGACATGCTCACTGCCCTTTCATCCCCCCTCCCCTGCGGAATGCCGGTGTCATTATGTGCTTGTGTGCAAGGTTTCATTTTTATTTTTTCAGGCTCTCTCTCTCTTCGGTCAAAGATTGAGAGCCTGTTGGGATTTTTATTTATTTTTTGCCTCCAAATCCTATGTTGTCACTTTCACCACTTTTACTTTCTGTCCAAACAGGTCTCATTTGGAAAACAGTCTTTGAGGCTGTGGTTTATCTGTTTAAATAAAGGTTGAATAAAAAAAACTATTGGACTCAACTCTCTGTCAGAAAAATATATTTTGATCCCCCCACTGTATATACTTTATTGAAACTTTAAGGAAGTGAGAATTGGGTTTACATCAACAACTGATTGACCTTTGGAGTCAGTCCACTTAGAGGCCATCAGAGCCAATCAACAGCCAATGCAAAAAAGGGTTATAACTCTGTCAGTGTTTGTATACTGAACTAAAATTTGGTGTGGTAGTAGCTGAGGATCATTCATAACATATACTCTGAGTTTGAACTTGCATACACACATAAACAACAACTGATTTCACAGTATAAAATAATCTCAGTCTAAAACTCTGGGATTAAAGAGGCAGGCAATACGCATTTCTTATGGGAATAGTAGGCCTTTAATTTCCTGATGCATGCTCAATAATCCAGGTAGAGAAATATAAAAAAGTTAAGTCTGGTCCTCTGAGAGAGGACCAGAGGACCAGACTTAACTTTTTTAGATAGGCCTTTAATTGTTTCCTATTTTGTGATATTTTATATTTTCTTGTTTTTTTTTAAATCATAAGTTCTTTTCTTTTTATTTAATGAACATTTTCTTACCTGATTAGCCTTCAGTTTGACCCCCAAAAAACATTTTCTGTTGGGTTTCTTTTCTGAAGCGCTCCATTAGATGTGACTTTAATTTTTCATTTGAAAGAGGAGAAAAACACACCACCTCCATGGTGTATGCTTCTTCTGGCCTCCTTTTCGACTTAGCTCTCCCTGGACCTCCTTCTCGTTGACAGAAGCCCCCATTGTCACCATCGGTGAGTAGTCGTAACATGAGGACCCACAGGGCCTTCTCTTTCTTCATTGTATCCTAATGCAGTGCCTCGGTTGCCCTCACTTCTTCTTTATTCCCGGTGTGGTCATGGGCCACTGGTAGCCACAGATCCCAGTCAACCTCAGCCTCTGGTGGTCATTTTGGCTCCCTGTCAGTGAGGGATATTTGTGCAGTGCATCCATGCAAGCAGTTCTCATATAGGGGAATTGCACTGTAAGTCTATACTGAGCAGGAAGCTCAGCATGCAGATCTCTGCCCCACAAGGATTGTCGGTTGTTGTATAAAAGTTTAGTTAAATAGGTAATAGATGCAACTTTCACAACACTCTAAGTTCAGTTTAGTAACTTGTATAAATGTTGTGTCACCTTTTAACATTGCAGCAAGAACTCTTTGTGCTTGAACCCATCCACTCTGCTTCAAACTCACCGTTTCCCCCCACACGCGCACAAACTCGAAAACAAAGAAGAATCTCAGGACCGGTTCAGAACTAAATGCAAGTGTGAACGCTGATCCTTGACTCCTCTTTCTCCAAACTCCGCACAGCCCACACATTTGTGATTGATCAGTTCAACAAATATCAAACAATTGCCAGGATCTGCCAAAGTTTTACTAAAGTAGTGATATTACTGTTACCAATTACAAGCTTAAGGAGTTTATGCACTAGCTTTACTTCAGTTTTTTATCCTGATTGACCCGATGACCTTGAATTTAACTAACAAAATGATGGTCTGATTAATGAAATGGCTTCTATTGCATGTTATTATACAATATTTGACCAAAACGGCTATACTTCTGTCCCTTCTCAACATAATATTATAGTTTAAAACTGGCATGAAAAGTGGCAGTTTGATTCATATCTATTTAAGGAATGCTAAGTTTTTAATTTATGGAAACAATCGTCTCTAAAGAGTTGATAACTTTTACTGAACTGTCATCACAGGCTGGTGCTGCTGCCTCACAAACACCTTGTTTTTAGAGAGTTGTTTTTGATGTTTTGATCTGCTTTGTGGATCAACTATGAAAAAGAAGAATCTTGCAATTATATTGAACACATTACACAGATGTCCTGTGGCGTTGGGGTGTAAATAAAAAAAGGCCTATACAACTGCTGTCATCATAAATGGTAACCACACTTGGAGCTCCCTCTCTGGGGTTGGATACCTAACAAACACACAAACATTCAAAAATAATTTGATGCATGACTCAGGAGACATCCATCCATCCATCCATCCATCCATTATCTTCTATTTCCAAAGTTAGCAGCAGCTTGAGCAGGGGGGCCCAGACATCTCTTTCCATCCACCGCCACTTCTTCTGGGAGGATGCCAAGTCTCTCCAGCGTGTTGTGGGTTTTTCATGGGGTCTCCTCCCAGTCGGACATGCCCAAAGTACAGGAGGCGCCCAAGGAGCACCCTGACCCGATACCGGAACCACCTCAACTGGGTCCTCTTGGCTCCAATGACTCTCTGGAGACATCCATCCATCCATTATCTTTACCCGCTTCTTCCTTTGTTGGGGGTCACTGTGTCCATGTCCAGCCATCACTGTATGAGGGGTGGGGTGCACCCTGGACAGGTCATGAGTCCATCACAGGGCCACATAGAGACAACTATTCACTCTGACAGTTTCAGAAAACCTCCAAAATATTTCACTGATTCTTTTTATTTATTTATTTTCCTATAACCATATCTCTTAGGTTATGTCATTTCCAGGCACTTTATGGAACCTCTTGAGCATGAATTTAAGATGATTTTGAAAACAGAAGAAATAAAGCTCTAGAACGCAGCGATCTGGGCTGAACCGATTCGGTTGAGGGCATTCGGACCGGCCAAACTTATAATTTACCCAACAGGAATAAGGCTGCGTTGTGGTGGATCGTCTCCTCTGCCTTGTCATTTACTTGTCTATATGTGGCTTCGTGCTAGCGTGGATGTGTGTGTCCTCCGTCTTCTGTGACGCACTAACATTTGAGCTGCCTGGACACACTCCAGCACTCTATATCATGCGTCCGTGTGCGTTTTCTCGTGCTCTCGCCGCCTTTTAATTGTGGCTCCTCACGTTCAGAACGCTGACAGCCCAATCAATCACCAATCCTTCGAAATATTCAGCCATTTCTCACAGTCCCGTCTTCTTCTTCTTTTTTTTCCATCTTGTATCTTTAATGGCTGGTTGGACTTTCACCTCAAAGGTCCAGCCAAAAGGAAACGATTTGAAGATGAAGCAGTTTGTAAATTTGTGGCTTGTTAAAGAACCTTTGAGACTTCTGCAGACACGCCACAATCCAAATTCATTTGAAATGACATTTTCATTTTTTATTTAGAAATTATATATTTTAGGGATACCATCTGCTTAAACCAGCAATTAAATATAATGCTTGGAATTGGCAGTATGCAGAGCCCTGCTGGGGTGGGGGGTGCATGTGTGTGTGTCTGGAAAGCCCATTAAGATGTGCACAGTGAGGGGTGGGGAGATCTGACCTTGGCCTTTCAGTCACTTAACACTTTGCAGAGAAAGGGAAACTAATAACCCCTGACTCACACACCCTTGATGTGATTAGGTGTGTGCGTGCGTGCATACGTGTTGTCTGATTGTGCCCACATGTATCTTCATGCATTTCTTTCTGTCACCTTGTTTCCAGTGGTATCTTGAAAGCATGTTAGTCTGCCTTCAGGCCCAGGCCTCCCTTGCAAAAGAGATCTGTGATCTCAATGGGATTTGCCTGGATAAATAATAAATTAAATAATAATTTTAATCCAAACTTAGTGTAATCCAGAATTTGTTTCATCCCTTGCAATACCTGACTCTTGTTAGCAACGGAAACCGATGTAAAAACATAGTGCGGCTATTTTGAAGAAGTTTTCTGTGGAATTGCTTTGAACAATTCTAACCTAAGACGTCTCCGAACGGCGTCTGTTTGGAAAAGAGCTGAAGGTTCTGGAGAGTTCATAAAGAGCAACTCTGATGTGTAAGCTCAACAAACAGGAAGAAGGATGCTAAAATCAAAGGGACATGTCCAGAGGAGGGACAGTGGGTATATTGGTAGAAGGATGTTAGAAATGCAGCTGCCAGGAAAAAGACAAAGACGAGATGCAGTATATGGATGCAGTTGGAGAGGACATGGATATACTGTACAAAGTACTGTAGTTGGAGTGAGATGGAGGAGGACGACTCGCTGTGGCAACCCCTGAAGAGGGAAAAGCCGAAAGAAGAAAAATAAGAGAGATTAGATCAGAGCACATTCAGGAATCTAAAGAAGAAAAAGTGAGGCTTGAAAAAAAAAACATTGATGGAGTAACACAGAAAATAACTGAAAGTAAAAGCTGATGAGTTATGAAAACATGATTGCTCTCCTTCCAGATGTTTTAAATTAAAGCTCATCGGGACATTTCTGTGTGCTAAGAGGAATAAACTCCTAAACTCCAACATCAAATATTAATTACAGCTGTGCTGTAATGTGCGTGCGTGCGTGCGTGCGTGCACCCTTTGACATGAGTAGGACTTATCCTGAGCCAAACCAAAGAAGAAACAACCACTTTCCTCCCAAGAGAACACTGATGTAATAATCAGACTTTCACTGACCTCTAGAGGCCATTCTATGAACTGCACCAAATTTTTTCACCCTTTTTTTTTAAATGATCCATCTGCTTCTGCTTTCACTTGATCTGATCTTGATCTGAAATACTGTATGTGTGTTTAAACTGTTTGGATAACTTCTATCTTTAAGTGTTTTTATTCTCTCTTGTCAGGGACGACAATGATGAAGATGGGTTCTGCCAGCCGTACAGAGGCATAGCCTGCGCCCGCTTCATCGGGAACCGCAGCATCTTCGTCGCCTCGCTGCAGATGCAGGGGGAGATTGAAACCCAGATCACAGGTAAAATAAAATAAATACGCTTGTACTATAATTTAAGCTTGCATAACTAAACAGGTACTTTGACTCGCTCCGTTTGTTGATAAAAAATACAAATGTTCATTTTATGTTTTGCTGATTGAACGTCCAAAAGGAATGTGATTTTCTTTATATTTTAAATAAATGGAAGAAAACGTGTACAAATCGTGCATTTTTTAAATACTAATCATTGGAAAAGTTGGCAGAGACCATCAGAGTTCAGGGAGAGTTCAGCTGCATGCACATTGCACACCTAGTGTTAGTATTAATGCATGCGTCTTTGTTTTACTTTTTGTGTGTACATCCCCTCAGAGGTGAGTTTAATTAATTACATCCATGCAGCTGTTAGTTCAACCCCTGAACAAATAATCGTCTGAAACCAGACTTCCAACTGGAACATCAAAGAAAAGTTTTTTTATTTTTTATTTTTATTCACTGAACCATAAAGAGCTTCCAGTGAGTTATAAATGTTAAACCAAAGGCATCAACATTCAACAGTTTAGTTTTAAATCGTTTTCTTGATCTTTGTGATTGTTTCATTCAAGCAGTGTGTGCTGCAGGAATACTTGGACTGCAACCAACTTCGTTTATCTACAAATAATCTACAATGCACCTCCCTTAAACAGTATTTCCATCCTAAACGCTGCATTTTTACCATTTGAATATGCTGGTGAAGATTCTCAGTCGTCCAGGACATGATAAATCAAAAAGGCGTTCAATACAAGATCAACTGGACTTTATTTGTAACAGAAGACGTTTCGCTTCTCATCCGAGGAGCTTTATCAATTCAATGAACCAGACTGTGTGCGCGTGGAGTTATAACAGGAGTCACGCACCAACATATGTAAATTGCAAGCTGAGGTAACACATACATGTAAATTGACAGATCACACCTTAACAGTAGGGAGTTCCCTTGAAGTCTCTGACAGAAGACACAACAACTGTATGTAAATTGACAAAAAACACCTCACAGCCCAACAACAGAGGTTTCTCAACAAACTTTGCTAGTCTAATTCACAGACAAGACACCTCTGCTCCCATCCGGTGTAAAACGTTTGTGAATCAGCCCCAAAACTGAGTTATAAGTCTTGGAAAGTTGAAATCTCAGACCTCCTCCTCTGTTAAGAGAAGGTTTTTCTCTCTTAACATAAACAGCTTCCTTCACACCCCTCTCAAACCATCTGTGTTCTCGGTCCAAAATTTGCACATTTTGGTCCTCAAATGAGTGACCCTTGTCCGTGAGGTGGAGGTGAACAGCTGAGTTTTGTCTAGAGGAGGTTGTTCTCCTGTGCTGGGACATTCTTCTGTGGATGGGCTGCTTAGTTTCTCCAATGTAACGGTTTGGGCAGTCCTCGCTGCACTGGATTGCGTACACTACACCACTCTGTTTGTGTGTGGCTCAGCTTGCAATTTACATATGTTGGTGCGTGACTCCTGTTATAACTCCACGCGCACACAGTCTGGTTCATTGAATTGATAAAGCTCCTCGGATGAGAAGCGAAACGTCTTCTGTTACAAATAAAGGCCAGTTGATCTTGTATTGAACGCCTTTTTGATTTACCATTTGAATAATTTTTCCTTTCTCCTTCCCAGCGGCCTTCACCATGATCGGGACGTCCAATCATTTGTCCGATCGTTGCTCGCAGTTTGCCATCCCGTCTCTGTGTCACTTCGCCTTCCCGACGTGTGACCGCAGCTCGGGGATCGACAAGGCCCGGGACCTTTGTCGGGACGAATGCGAGATCCTGGAGAACGATTTGTGTAAGACTGAGTACATCATCGCCCGCTCCAACCCGCTCATTCTGAAGAGAATGAAACTGCCGAACTGTGAGGAGCTGGCGGCCTCTGACAGCCCCGGGGCTGCCAGCTGTTTGAGGATTGGGATCCCCATGGCCGAGCCAATTAACAAGAGTAAGACCTATATTTACTGCTGTGACGATCCCACTGGAGAGAGCTGTTTTAAAACTGAAAGTACACCCCCTCACCTTTTTGTTCCCCAGATCACAAGTGTTACAACAACAGCGGGGCAGATTACAGAGGCACAGTCAGCGTGACCAGGTCGGGTCATCAGTGTCAGCCGTGGAACTCCCAGTATCCTCACAGCCACACCTACCTGGCTGTCCGCTACATCGAGCTGAACGGGGGCCACTCATACTGCCGCAACCCGGGGAACGCACACGAGGCCCCCTGGTGCTTTACTCTGGACGAAGGGGTCCGCATGGACCTCTGCGACATTCCTCTCTGTGGTGAGACTATGCCCAATTATAAAGTACCGTACTTTCCGCCCTATAAGTTGCACCGCCCTATATGTCGCATCGGTCAAATTATGTCCAATAAAGTGGAAAAATCCATAAACGTGTTGCACCGCCGTCACCGCTGACGTGTCGCATATGTTACGCGTCAGCGGTGACAACCCGGAAATGTGGGCCGGTGTGTTGCCCAAAATGGATTGGCTGCAAAATGGCCACAGGAGCGTGCACGGTAGGACTTTAACAAGATTAACACTTAAAAACAATTATTTGTTTGCTGAAAATTATAGCAAAGATGTGTCTGAGCTGAACTTTTCCTTAATAAATGCACGTACCGGTCAAATCAGCTGAATTTTAAAAAATAGTATCGTACGTCTGTGCTGTGAAGCGTGCACGCGCAGCGAGTGGATACGCTTCATTTCTTTAAAATTTAACAAGATATACACCTTATAAAAATATATGTTTGCTGACATTATAGCAAAAGTGTTTCTGAGCTTAACTTTTCCTTTAAAAATTAACGTAATGTTCAAATCAGCTGGATTTAAATTGTTTCGCTTTGACGGTCTTCCAAACGTGCACGCGCTGCGAAAATAAATTATAAATAAATTGAATTTTAGCTCAAACATCTCCTACAGCTAATAGGTTGTAAATGTCCATCCAGTGATTACTTTCTGCAAGTTTCATCAAAATCTGTCCTGTGGTTCTTGAGATATTTTGCTAACAGTCAAACACTGAGCTAACAGTAGTTCAGACCTCCAGAGAGCAGGAGGCCGGGCTGCGACAGAGTGAGTCCGACCAGATGAGTCTGCTGTCGGACGGACACATGAGCTGGGAACGCTCGGTGGACCCTAGCGGCCGAAAGTGGTACTGCTCCATTTTTTTTCCCGTCAGAATGAATGGAAACGGTCATATCTCAGCCAAAAATTGGTCTAAAAATATGGGGGAAATCCATAAATATGTCGCTTCGCCCTATAAGTCGCAGGGCATGCAAATTAGGCAAAAAGGTGTGACTTATAGGCCGGGAAATACGGTAAATCTACACGCTATTTGTATGGTTTGGTTATTCGGTAGGTTTCAGTTAGACAAAAAATTGTGAACGCTACATTCCATTTATGAATAACATAAAACACGGTGGTTTGGTTCTTCTGTCTCCATAGACCATAAGGACAAGTCGAGTGGTAGCATGGAGATTCTGTACATCCTGGTTCCGAGTGTGGCCATCCCCTTAGCCATCGCTTTGCTCTTCTTCTTCATCTGTGTGTGCCGCAACAACCAGAAGTCCTCCAGGCCTCCTGCTCCACGTCAGCCGAAACCGGTTCGAGGACAAAATGTTGAGATGTCCATGCTCACAACTGCTTACAAGCCAAAGGTACAAAAACGGAGCAGTCACAACACACAGCACAGGAGCTAAATTGTGTTTCTGTGCTATCATTCCTGTAGTCAGAGTGACTAAATTGTAAGCAACACCTGAAATTACAAGCCAGCATTAAACTATAATGGTTTGAAGAGGTCCAGTCGTAGGTTTCATTGTGTGAATGTTAAATCAGCATTCACACACTTTGAAGGAGTTAAGATTTCTTCAAATTATTAGAAATATTCAGCATATTTGCTTCATTTTTAACTTTTAGCTACTCCTAAAGTTTTGCTAGTTTTACTTTTTGGCATTGTGCTAATTTTAGGTTTTAGGTATTACTTTTTAGCTACTGTTCTGATAATTTTAGCTTTCAGATACTGTTTTGCCACTATTGGCAGCTGTTTAGCTAAATTTTGCTTTTAGCTATTGTTATGCTAATTATAACTTTTAGCTCCTGTTTAAGCATTTACCTACTTGTGCTAATTTTAGCTTTTAGGTTTTGTTCTGCTAGCTTTAGTTTTTAGCTACTGTTCTGGTCATTTTAGCTTTCAGTTACTGTTTTGCTAATATTAGCAGCTGTTTACACCTAATTTTAGCTTTCAGCTATTGTTATGCTATTTAATAATAATAATAATGAATTCAATTTATAATGCACTTTTCATTAATAAAAACCTCAAAGTGCTACAATGTGTAACAAGGTAAAGGTAAAAAATAAAACAAGTGATAAAATCAAATAAAATCAATAATAATATCGACTAAGATCAAAGATAAAATCATGTAGATTTAGGCTTGCTTAAAAAAATTAATAAAATAAAACAAGTGATAAAATCAAGTAAAATCAATAAAAATAACAGCTAAGATCAAAGATAAAATCATGTGGAGGCAGAATTTATAACTTTTAGCTGCTGTTTTCACTTTTACCTAATCTTATGCTAATTTTAGATTTTAGATATTGTTCTACTGTCTTTACTTTTTAGTTACTGTTCTCATCGTTTTAGCTTCCACTTACTGTTTTGCCAATATTAGCAGCCCCTTAGCTCATTTGAGCTTTTAGCTATTGTTATGCTAGTTATAACTTTTAGCTGCTTTTTTAGCTTTTACCTACTCTTGTGCTAATTTTAACTTTTAGGTATTGTTCCGCTGGCTTTACTTTTTAGCTACTGTTCTGATCATTTTAGCTTTCAGTTACTGTTTTGCTCATATTAGCAGCTGTTTAGCTAATTTTAGCTTTTAGCTATTGTTATGCTATTTATAACTTTTAGCTCCTGTTTTAGCTTTTACCTACTCTTGTACTACTTTTAGCTTTTTGTTTGGCTAGTTTTACTTTTTAGCTACTGTTCTGATAATTTTAGCTTTCAGTTACTGTTTTGCCAATACAGTATTAGCAGCTGTTTAGCTAATTTTAGCTTTTACATATTCTTATAACTTGGAGCTCCTGTTTTAGTTTTTACCTACAGTTATGCTAATTTTAGCTTTTAGCTACTGTTGCTCATTTTAGTTTTCACTTCAGGTACCGGTACTGTTTTTGCCGTTTATAGTTTTTATCTGCCTTTTTTTAATATTAGCTTTTCCGTTCAGTTTTGCTCACTTCTGCTCATTTAAGTTTATAGCTTTTGTTTAACAAATTTTACCTTTTAGCTCTTGTTTTTCTAATTTTAGCTTTTGTTCTGATTTTTGTAACTTTTCAGTCAGTGCTCAACATTCACACTGCTTTTTTGCTAAATCCTTTTTTTTTTTTTTTCTGGGCTGCTTTTTAAACCCAAAGAAAAACATCATCTGTCTAATCTTCACAGTAACTCAGTCTGGAAAAACGGTGAAAATCCTGTTCTGAAATATCGTTTGTTTGAATGAAAGGACCTGCTTTAGTTTTAGCCAGGCTGATCTAATCGACTGATTTAACTCGTGCAGTATTTTTTGGACACTCCCAGAGTGACTCCATCGGTCTTTAAGAGCAGACTGCAGGAGTCAAAACAGCAGCCGAGGCCTGCATGTTGAGTGGGATGCCTCCTGGCGTGCGGGGGTTACGAGGTTCAGTGTGTGGAAGTGACCTGTCTGAGGCGACGCTTCAGATCTCTATCGTCAGATGTCAGCAGGTCCAGGAATGTTCAGCTGTGCCTCTTTTGCTCTCTTTATTTTTCTCCCATTGTCTGTTTATCCAGAGCCCTCCACCCCACTTCTGCTTTCACTTATTCCATCTTTTCTTCTTGCCCTCCCGTCGTCCCAGGACATCTTTTCCTCCCTTCTGACCCCCCTCCATTTTTCAAAAACCATCTTTGTAATGCAGATCATCTGACTTGTGCGTGCAGAGCCAGCACACACTTCCCATTAGGATCTGTTTTATGTTTCTTTGAAGGTTGCACACCCAGTCGTACCACGTGTGCTTATCTTTGTTCACATTCTTTTTAATGGTTGAGGTTCAGTGAGTATCAGTGTGTCTATCTTGGTGAAAGAGAGGCCATGTTTAAAAAAATAAAAACGATGTAAAATTACAATCAACAGTTGCAACAAGAGCCACAAAATGTCAGAGAAGCATCAGAACTCATTCATTCTGCAGGATTTTCATTTAAAAACAAATGTTTCTTTGAACATAAAGGGGTTCTGTACTTTGTATGTTTAGATGTGATTATGCACCTGCAGGGTCCAGTTTGTACAGTTCATTCTGAATGGACGTTACACCTGAAGGATCTGAAGAGTGTTCCATATTTTTCTGACCACATAAGCATCCAGTCTAAGACCAGATAATAGTTTGCAGCAAGGTAAATCTCCCAAAAAATATATATATATATATAATAATAATCTGTATGACATTTGCAGAGGTTGAAATAGTCGTTAAAACTAAAAGAAGCAGCAAACTAGCTGAAAAAATAAATAGAATAGAATAGAATATATTTTTATTGGCATCGTCGATTGTACCGGGGTACAAAACATTGCAATTGGCGCACGCACCATCCTAAGAGGGACGTATGCACGAAAGCCGCAGCAGAAATTAATCCGCTCCGCCAAACAATCAGATATGGAAAAAAAGGAAGGTTACAGAAGGATAATCACTGGCATTCAAAAAAGAATCTATCACATTTTATCTTAGGACATTCTATGATAAATCACTGTAATGCCACTTTAACTGCTGATGTGCGACTTATCTGTGCTGCTGATTGTCTTCATGCTGCTGTATTCGTACCCATCTACTCACTACACACTCATGTTCAGGCTGCTGTTTAATATACCATATTATTCTACATTATTAGTGTTTAGCATATATCTTAGATCTTTTAGCATATCGTTTAGCATTCGTTTAGCATATACATTAGTGTATATCTTAGATCCTCATACTGTTTATTTTTATACTTTATATTTTTGCTATTTGTGTGTATAACTGGGACCTTGGGTACACAATTTCATTCAACCTCATGTACCACATGTGATGAAAATGACAATAAAGAACCTTGAACCTTAAAGCTAAAACAAGAAGAACATTAGCTAAAGCGAAACATTAGCTAAAAGCCTACATTTTCTAAACGCTAAAAGTGTTGAAAGTCTAGCTAAAGGCTATAGCAAAAGACTACTGGGAGTTAAAAGCTACAACAAGTAACAAAAATCTAGCTAAACATATGTGTACAGCACTTTGGTCCTGCGGGTGTTTAAAGTGCTCTATAAATAAATATGGTATGGCATGTTAAATCAGTTGCTAGAAGCTAAAAATGTCAAAAGGCGAGCTAAAAGTTGCAAATCCCTAGCTAATAGCAGACAAAGGTTAGCTATAATAATAATAATAATAATAAATTCCATTTATAATGCACTTTTCATTAATAAAAATCTCAAAGTGCTACAAAGTGTAACAAAGCAAAGATCAAAATAAAACAAGTGATAAAATCAAATAAAATCAATAATAATATCGACTAAGATCAAAGATAAAATCATGTGGATGCAGATTAGGCTTGCTTAAAAAATAAATAAAATAAAACAAGTGATAAAATCAAGTAAAATCAATAATGATATCAGCTAAGATCAAAGATAAAATCATGTGGAGGCAGAATAGGCTTGCTTAAAAAGAAAAGTCTTTATGCTGCTTTTAAAGTCAACCAGTGACTGTGGAGCTCTCAGGTCGTCAGGGAGGGAGTTCCACAGGCGGGGGGCAGCCACACAGAATGCTCGGTCTCCCATGGTCCTCAATTTGGTCCGAGGAATATGAAGTAAATTACTGTTCTGTGATCGTAGAGACCAGGTGGATGAATATGGTGCAAGAATGTCCTTTTAGATAGTCAGGTGAAGTGCCGTGCAAGCATTGATGGGTAATGCTATAAACTAAAAATACTTAAAGGCTAGCTAGATATGGCAAAAGGGTAGCTAAAAACTAAAAGTAACAATATGGTTTATAAGAGCCAAAAGTAGCAAAAAGCTAGCTACATGCTAAAAATTAGATTTAGCTGTACATATTTTTTGACATTTCAAAATCAAATGTCTTTGTTTCTCACGCCATCGATACATCTCAGTGATGTGTAAGGATTACTCTGCTACCCAGCAGGCTTTTCGTCAGGGTCATGGAGGGGCCAGGTCCTGGAAAAAAATTATTTAGATGCATGTTTACACGCATGCACACACACAAACACACACATTCTCACACACACACAAACTTGTGGTGGTGTGAACTGGATCTGAGGTTTTGGGTGTGGGGAGGTAAAAGAAGCAGTGAAACAAACCCATTACTAAAAACATCTGTGTTACGTTTAATATTCAGCACACACACACAGACACACACACACGCACTTTCAGTGCTCATGGTTGTGTGTGTGAGTGTGTATGTGTGTGTCTCTCACAGAGGAATTTCATTATTCATTTCAGAGTTCCTGGGATCTACAGATCTCTGCCAACCTCTGCTTACTTTTATCTTCTCTGAAATAAAACATGCATCGCCCCCAGTGGAGCTCCCTCATTTCAAACCTTAGACATACTCTCTTTAATAATAATAATAATAATAATAAATTCAATTTATACCGCACTTTTCATTAATAAAAATTTCAAAGTGCTCTTTATAAATGGCTCCTGATTTTTGTTGATAATTACATACGATAAACTTCAACTGAGCTTTGAACCTCATTACAACCTTCCATACCCTCTTGTTCAGCTCAGCCTGATGTGGTAAATTGTGTTGGTAAAAAAAAAAAGAAGAGAGAACAAACAACCTCCATTTTTGTCAGAAGCCTCTTCTGTGGTTATCAAACTCTGAAAAATAGAGTTTAGAATCATAATAAACCTGCTGGACACAAGCACTGCTCCAGACTGTTTGAAAAAATAATAATAATGATTATAGGTGGTGTTTATTAGGATTATAGCTGCTGTCAAAGACAAGAAGGTGGGTAAAATTTGTTACAGGAATTATTTGTACCGGTGGTCATCTTTTTTTTTTTTTTTTTTTTGAAAAATATAAATAACTTGGTGAATTGTTGAAGAATGCAGAGACTAATAAAATACCAAAAAGCTTCTGCTCAGTTGTTTCCAATAGTCCTAACGTTCAGTGAGTCCAGACTAGAAAAGTTAAGGAGTTTTAGTGGTGTGGATAAAAATACAGTATTAACATAGAGGAAAATGCATAAATAATGTGGTGGCTATAGTTACCTTGTACAGTGAGTCACAATGTTTTCCCTGATTTACAAATTAGAGGACTTCAACACTTGATCTTCTCAAGAGCGGACACTTCCACTCTGTCTCCGCTTTGCTTTTGCTTTGTCTTGTCTGTGAAACTGTCTGAGAGCCTCTCTTCTACAAAATCTTCTGAATCATAACTATGGACTTCAATTTGGTCAGTTGGTCCCTCAACACAACTGATAACATTTCTTTAAAGAGAAGACAGGCTGTAGGCGAGCCGATTTGCCCTGTTGGCATGCACACAGCTGGATATCTCATCGACTTGGAAGACTTGATGATGTGTCTATCTCTGCTGTCATCTGTGGATCTTAAGGACACATATTTAATTGGATTTATGATAACTGGTTCCTGCTTTTTGGATTTGGCTGGTTCCTGGTCTATCAACACAAAAGGAAGACGTCGGCAGCAAATCTGGACCTGGTCAGGCTGCCTGCCTTACATGATGGCTTGGTTCATGTCTCGAGAAACCAGACTTTTGGCTGAATGGATTAGATCTCGGGGATTTTCTCAGGCACGTTCCATTGGTATGGTCATTTTAATTTGGACATTTCGGAAGCAAGTGGACCGACACAGACTGAAGGTAGATGTCATTAAAGTTCTGCCTGTCCCCAAAACAATCATGTTTATCTGAAATTCGGCTCCCCGACTGGCCTTGACAGGCCGTCTTATCTCAGCATGGCTGTAGAAGTTTTGTAAACCTGACGTTCTCACCCTCGCAAACCTACTGAGGAATTCCATGGACTTTTCAGAGGAGCCCCGCTGAATAAACATTCTGTCATCATTTCAGGACTCTGGATTTGCCTCTGGCCGTCCTCGGCAGCCCCCCCCGAGTGTGCACAGATCTCTCCAGAGGGAACTACTGTATATGAACTGAGTGATTTTATCTGAACTCTGCAGTGCTCACGCCTTTGGGTACCAACACCCCCGCCCCCCCTCTGCGTAATGTCGGCGTCATATGTGCTTGTGTGCAAGCTTTTTTTTCATTACCACATTTTTGACCTTCAAACAGAGGTCAACAATGTGTTAGGATTTTTTTTGTCTCCAAACCCTATGTGTCATTTTTCACCACTTTTATTGTCTGTCCAACAGATCTCACTTGTGATTGAGTCTTCGAGGCTCAATGTGACGTATCTGTTTAAATAAAGGTTGAATGAATGAAAAAATGTGTTTTTAAATGAGCAAACTGGGATTTAAGCCAACTAACAAATTAGAGCTATGGCTTTGTTGCTAGATTTTACGTTTTCTCAGTAAAGTCTTATTAGGATTTGACATATTGGGTTCATTCTGATTGTATCGAGTATCAAGACTCTGCTTATTGTAGCACACAATACAAGTTAACAAAATAATACACAGTGTGTCATAACACCAAAGTTCATGCTCAAAAATCCAGGTACCGTAATAATCCAACAATGTTCAGTCAGGCCATCTGGACGGTTTCTCTTTTGGCTGAGACGTTTCGTCCTTCATCCGAAGGGCTTCTTCAGTCTGAGAAGCCACCAACAAACTGAGTCCCACTACAAACAGCACACTCCCATAGAGGGAGTGTGCTCCCATCTTTCCACTATGGGAGTGTGCTGTTTGTGGTGGGACTCAGTTTGTTGGTGGCCCCCTGAGATTGAAGAAGCCCTTCGGATGAAGGACGAAACATCTCAGCCGGCAAAGAAACCGTCCAGATGACCTGTGGATTATTGAGCATGAACTTGGGTGAAAACCCAGTGTCCCTAAAATAAATGTAAATTTAACTACAAAGATAATAAATAATCCACATTGATTCCATCTTATACTTCACATCTGTTTTTTCCGTCTCTCGGCAGAGTAAAGCTAAGGAGCTTCCCCTGTCAGCGGTGCGTTTCATGGAGGAGCTTGGGGAGTGCACGCTGGGGAAGATCTACAAGGGTCACCTGTACCTGCCGGGCATGGAGCAGGCTCAGCTTGTGGCCATTAAGACGCTGAAAGACATTTCCAGCGTCCAGCAGTGGGGCGACTTCCAGCAGGTATAGAGATTTTTCCACTCCTCTGTGCTTGTCTTCATTGTTAACTAGAGTTTTTTGGGGGATTTCGGGGGGTTTACAGTTGTGATAGAGTTTAATTTCAAAACCCACACTTCTGAAAGACTATTTGTGTGTGCGTGTGAATTGTTACTTACTCAGCAATGAATGAATGGAAAGAGCTCTTTTTAACTACAATATTCGAAGCATTCCTTTGTTATATTTCCACAGGACAACTGGAGAAACACTGAACTATAGATGAGCTCATTTATAATAGAACCAAAAATAAACAGTGACGTGCAAACTGGGTGAAGGGGCCAGTTTTAAAAGTGACACCACACCATCAAAATTTAGTGCATTGTGGAGGAACTGCAGCAGTCTAAAGTTAAAACTGAGTCTGAGGAAAACGTTTCAGTCAAATAAAGCTTTGACTTCTATTAATTATCTTGTTTTGTGTGTGTGTGTAAAGGAGGCCTCGGTGCTGACTGAGCTGCAGCACCATAACGTGGTGTGTCTGCTGGGTGTGGTTACCCAGGAGCAGCCCGTCTGCATGCTGTTTGAGTTTCTGCCACAAGGTGATCTCCACGAGTTCCTCATCATGCGCTCGCCCCACTCGGACGTTGGCTGCAGCAGTGATGAGGACGGAACTGTGAAATCCAGCTTGGATCACGGGGATTTTCTGCAAATAGCCATCCAGGTAAGAATCGGAAACCCTCAGGTTTTAATTTAACAGCAAATCTTGTATTTAGTCTCACAAGATCTTGTTCCACCCACAGACCTGGGCAAAGGTTGCTTAAAAACAGCCCATTGGTCAATGTTAGATATTTTTCAGCAGTTTTAGTTTTTCTAAGTGTAACTGTTTTGCTGCAGTTATTGTCCACAAATAATACAAATCATTACATTATTTTTTTAATTCTTTATTCATTTCAAATTTAAAAGAACATAAAAAAATTATTTACAATTCCACGTAAAAAAAATCAAACATTGCATGAAATGAAAGGAAGCAGAAGTTGTTAAAATCTTATTACCGGTATGTCTGCCCCTTTTTTAACTAAATTAATTCAAACAATCAATTCAAACAACAATCATCAAAAAAAAAAAAAAAAATACACAATAAATAAATAACACATCAAACTTTACATTCATAAATTTTGAAACAAACCAATTTATATATATATTTCCAGGAACCTAATTTTAATCATTTTTTTAAACAAAGTCAATGGCCCTCATGCACGAACCGTTCGTACGCACAGATTTGTTCTTAAACTGTGCGTACGAGTGATTTAGGATCATTTGTGGCATTCAACAATGTTTTCGTATCCTACGATTTTTTTCAGATACGAACAAAATTTACGAGTGGTCCGGACCTGTCGTATATTTTAGGAGCGTCAGTCTGCTGTCATCCAGACGGATCTTCTCCACGAATAACTTCATATTTCGTTATTTAGAAAATATTTTGGGTTTAAAAAAATCACGCACCATAATTATTCTTGACAATAGGTTATTCTGTTTGAATTAGAATTATAATTTTAAGTTTAATTTGTCTGGTGTGTCGCGCAGGCTTCAGTGAGTCGTGCGCTCCCCTTGGTCATCAAAGCCGCTCCTCATATTAACACCCAGGTACATAAAATTCCCATACACCGCCGCAGAACAAGTACGAATTAAGACTGATTTTCATGCTATTGCTGGACTGCTGTGCCAAACACCATCGGAGCAATAGATTATTATCTGATTCGAAATATAACCTGCAGAATGTGGTTGCGCGCTGACCAGGAGGTGCGCGCATGACACATTTGTGCTGCAAAACATGTTGGCACGCGCGCAGCGTGGCATTTATTGTCCATCCATCTCGCAGACTATTGACCACCTCCTGTCCGTGCTGCGGCGAGACGTTTGTTTGAAGCCATTTTCAGATCAAACCATTTATTCTTGATTTCTGATACTGTACGACCCACGGGACACACAACATATGCACTACAATATTAATATGAAGTTAACTGTAGTTTCGAGACATTTTAAAATGCTTCTGTTCAAAAACACATCCGACACTTGCGGGGGGGTGGGGGGTAGCGGTGCGCTCTTCTGAATAAGTGAAACTATAATGTAACACAGTACACTAAAATTAGAGATATTTGACCATCCGACACTTGCGGGGGGGTGGGGGGCAGCGGTGCGCCACAGCTCTTCTGAATAAGTGAAACTACACAGTTGTTTACACTAACATTAAAAATATTTGACCATCCGACACCTGCGGGGGGGGGTGGCGGGGTGGCGGTGCGCCACAGCGCGACTGAGAGCAGATCTCCGAACGCGTGAAGTTCCTCCTTTTACTTCTTGAGTTTGAATGAATGGACACTTCCTGCTGTCAGAAGGCAGGAAACGTGGCCTTATATGGTGTTTTGAGGGGTGGGAATTATGTAAATGACCTCTCCGTGTGCACGCGCAGCTGTTTAGAACAGGTGGGATTCATCATATTTACGCAACCCATTTACACACGTTTCCTCAGGATAGAAGACTTTGTTGAATCTGACGTGGCATGTTCGTTCGAACGCTTCGTACAAACACAAGTAGGAGAAATTTAGGATAAAAATACAAACATTTTCGTGAATGAGGGCCATTGTTTTTGCAACTTTGATATAGTTTTCTAAACCATTCCATAGACCTATTCCATAAATTATAGTAGACCTACTCTTTAGACTTGTTCTATGTTTTGGCATAACAAAAATATCTGTACCCTTAAGATTGTACATTTAAAATAAAAATAAAAAAAACAGTTTTGAATAATTAGATTTTTTGTTTTCCTCAGGTGACTGCAGGGATGGAGTATTTGGCCAGTCACTTCTACATCCACAAAGACCTCGCAGCTCGAAACGTTTTAGTAGGTGAACAGCTGCACGTCAAGATTTCTGACCTGGGTCTCTCCAGAGAGATCTACTCCTCTGACTACTACTGCCTCCAACCTAAAACTCTGCTGCCCATCCGCTGGATGCCCCCTGAAGCCATTACCTACGGCAAGTTCACCACAGACTCGGACATCTGGTCGTTTGGAGTGGTATTGTGGGAGGTGTTCAGCTACGGGCTGCAGCCCTACTACGGCTTCTCCAACCAGGAAGTGATGGAGATGGTGAGAAAGAGGCAGCTGCTGCCCTGCCCCGAGGACTGCCCGCCGAGGTATGATGACTTGGGTTAGTGTGAAAGTGGAATTTGTAGAAACAAACAATCTGCGTCTTCAGCTTAGAACATATTTATTTAACAAGGTTTAACATTTAGCTTTGTTTTAAAGTTCTCATCAGCCTCTACCATATTTAGTTTTTGCAGCAGGTAAATTTTTTATTAAATTTGCACCAATTTGCATACATTTTTTAAATGCTGTGTCGTAAAATAACGGTCATGCAAAAACATGTATTTTGTATATTTTGTAATATATATATGTATATATATGTGTATATACAGTATGTATATACAGTATATGTGTATATACAGTATGTATATACAGTATATGTGTATATACAGTATATATATACAGTATATGTATATATGTATATGTATATACAGGTAGTCCTCGACTTACGACGGAGTTCCGTTCCTGCATCGCGTCGTAAAGCGAATTTCGACGTAAGTCGGAACATACATAAATACTTCACCTTATACGTACAGTACTGTATTTTACCAAGCACTTAGCCTATCCTAACACAGTACCCTACATAATTATCAAAAACCACATACATTTAGGAGCCATAATGAAGGAAAAAAAGAGTTAATAACCTACTGGTATGCTGGTGAAGCCGTTTTCCTTCGTCCATCCGTCCCTCCGCTGTATTCTCCATTCCGTTTACGACGTAAAACCGCCGTTCAGCTCCCAGCTCATGTATCCGAGCGCAGCAACCTCTGATTGGACACGGTCCGTCCAAAGCCGGCCTCCTCATCCCTGGAGCTCTGAGACTTCCACAGAGTTCACTGAGCGTTTCCAGCTCATGTATCCGAGCGCAGCAACCTCTGATCGGACACGGTCCGTCCAAAGCCGGCTGCCTGTCCAGCTTGCTCCAACAAGTTTTGTTTTGTTTTATGAATGTCCAGAGGACCAGACTTAACTTTTTTAGAGAGTACAGGGCAAGCTGTAGCCTCCGCAGTTAACCGGAAACTGCGTAAATCGGCTTCAAAATAAGATTTTTCGGGAAATTTTTTATTTTTTTATTTTTATGGAGATGCGTGACATAACCACGAAACGTCATAACTCGAGACCATCGTAACCCGAGGTCTACCTGTAAATGTTTATTTTGGGTGGTATTTTTGCCTGTTACGGTTACTTATTAAAAACATAAAACATCAAAGTTGCTGATGACAATATTTAAGAAATTGTTGTCTTGCAGTCCGGCAAAGTTCAGTCAGGTCATCTGGACGGTTTCTTTTTTCTTGTTGAGACGTTTCGTTCTTCATCTAAATGACTTCATCAGTCGAAGGAGCTGCAACAAACTCGGTTCCACAAGCAGCACACTCACATAGTGGGCCAACCGGTTTGCTGGTGATAAGATGATTTCTGGAGCCTGCCTTCTCCCCCGTCGACACCTCTGAGGCAGCCAAATCAGCCTTCAAATCTGCTGCCATCACCCCCATCATCAAGAAACTAGGTCTTGACTTCACCAACTTCAGTAATCTTCGTCCAATCTCCAATCTGCCCTTCATCTCCAAGATCCTTGAAAAAACTGTTGCTAGTCAACTTCACTCACACCTGTCCAACAACAACATTTATGAAGAGTTTCAATCTGGATTTCGCCCCCACCATAGCACCGAAACAGCCCTAGTAAAAATTACTAACGACCTCCTTCTTGCTGCTGACTCTGGTCTTCTGTCCATCCTCATTCTTCTTGATCTAAGTTCTGCCTTCGACACCATCTGTCATTCTATCCTCCTCAACAGACTAACCTCCATCGGCATCTCAGGTACCCCGTTAGACTGGTTCACCTCCTATCTCTCTGACCGCACTCAATTCATTCAGCTTAAATCCTTCCGTTCCCAGTCTTCCCCTGTCTCCACGGGTGTCCCCCAAGGCTCTGTCCTCGGACCCCTCCTCTTCATCATTTACCTCCTTCCTCTAGGCCACATCTTCCGCAAACACGGCATCCATTTCCACTGCTATGCTGATGACACGCAGCTCTACTTGTCATCAAAACCTAACTCCACCCACCCGCCCTCCATCCTCACCGACTGTCTCATTGAGCTTAATCACTGGTTTTCTAACAATTTCCTTCAACTAAACAGCAACAAAACAGAAGTCATTCTCGTCGGTACCAAAAACTCTATTTCAAAATCAGAACATCTTCTCGTCCCCCTTAACAACTCTCTGCTATCCCCCTCCCCTCAGGTCAAGAGCCTCGGTGTCATCCTCGACACCACTCTTTCCTTCACTTCACACATCAACAATATTACTCGGTCTGCCTATTTCCACCTCCGTAATATTAACCGTCTCCGTCCTTCTCTCACACCCCGCTCCACAGCCATCCTGGTGCACAGTCTTGTGACTTCCCGTATTGACTACTGCAACTCCCTTCTCTACGGCCTCCCCAACAAATCTCTCCACAAGTTACAGATGGTCCAGAACTCAGCTGCCCGTGTCATCACTCAAACCTCCTACTATAACCACATCACTCCTGTCCTGCAGCAGCTCCACTGGCTCCCGGTTAAATCACGCATCATCTTCAAAATTCTACTTCTCACGTTCAAAGCTATCCACAACCTTGCCCCTCCTTATCTATCCGACCTCCTACAAATCTCCATCCCATCACGCTCTCTCAGGTCCTCCTCTTCACTACAACTCCATGTACCCTCTGCCCGCCTCTCCACCATGGGGAGCAGGGCCTTCACCTGCTCTGCCCCTCACCTCTGGAACGCTCTACCGCCCGACCTTCGAAACACCACCTCCCTTTCTCTGTTCAAGACTGCCCTGAAAACCCATCTCTTTAGACTAGCTTATCATTAACTTTACTAAATGTATTTTTATCTTCCATTTTATATCCTTTATGTATTTTATATTTCAATTTGTCGCTGATAATGTTTGCTCTGTATTCACTGTGTTGGTTTGTTAAGTGTCCTTGGGTGTCATGAAAGGCGCTTTTAAATAAAATGATTATTATTATATTATTATTATTATAAAGTGGATGAAGTCCTGATGAAGTCCTTTGGATGAAGGATGAAATGTCTCAACAAAAAATAAACCGTCCAGATGAATTGAATGAACTTTGCTGGATTTTTTTAAAACCTGGATTATTGAGCATTAACCTTGATGTTGTCTTGCAGGTTTTATGGTTTGATGACAGAATGCTGGCAGGAGGGCCCCGCACGGCGGCCTCGTTTTAAAGACCTCCACGCTCGTCTGCGGGCCTGGGAGGGGCTGTCCTCCCACGCCAGCTCCAGCACACCCTCTGGTGGAGGAGGCAACGCTACCACTCAAACAACCTCGCTCAGTGCTAGCCCTGTTAGCAACCTCAGCAACCCTCGCTATGCCGCTGCCCCCGCTGGATACCTCTACCCAGCCCAGGCCATCCCAGCGCCAGGGCAAATGGCTCCCATTCAAGCCTGGACACCCATGGCTGTGCCCCAAACCCATCAACGCTTCATCCCTGTCAATGGCTACCCTATACCGCCAGGATACGCAGCCTTCCCAGCTCACTTTGCACCTCCAGCTCCACCTACCAGAGTAATCCAGCACCACCTACCACCTCCCAAAAGCCGTTCGCCCAGTAGTGCCAGCGGCTCCACCAGTACAGGTCACGTCAGTGGTGTGCCTTCCACCACAGGCTCCAACCACGAGGCCAACATGCCACTGCTTTCCCATTGTGTCATGCCAGGGAGCGGCGGAGGGCAGGCTCAACTTTATGGACAAGTTTCCCAAAAAGGGATGACGCAGCTCGACCATGTATCACAAACGTCAGCGCTGCTCACTGCTGACTCTGATGTGCTGATGTACAATGACTCCGTCATCACGGCAAACCTGTAGATGAGCAGAGGAGGGCGCACTCTCCTCATGTTTTGGACACTTGAGACGTTTAGCCTCTCAGCCAGAGAACTAGAATCCCAATCCACTTTGGTCGTGATGAGACCCAACGGATGCAGGCTTGTTCGCTCTTCTGGGTGTGCAAAAAAGACATTGCTGCAGCTACGCAAGTATTTTAAACAGCCCTTTTGTTTAAAGCAAGTGTACTTACAAGAGTGGTTTGAGAGTGGTACTATGGTAACCTCTGTAAATACAGTACATAAGTGTTGAGTGAATGAATGAAATGCATATCAATGTATATTCAAAAGACCTTTTTATTAAGACATTGTAAAGGAAATGGAAAAAGTAGCAAGTCCACGCTTAATGTTTTTAATATGGATTTTAATATGAATTGGCAATAACAAACTGTTTGATAGATTCATGTGGTTAACTCTGAGTGTCTTTCTTCAGTGCTAGGGCTTCTCCTATGCAGATGTGCTGACTCGAGAAAGAAAGAGCTTCTCGCAGGAATTAGACTAAAAGGTGACTTCAATTAAAAAGCTCAGCTCTGTCCTTTTTCAATGAACACAGGTGGACTTTGACCTCTGGGCTGTGGAAACCCACTAACGGTTGATTCTGGTCCTGCTTGACAGCTTGCATTTATGTGACTCCTCTGTACAGAAGCAGGGATTCAGACATTTTTTAATGGCATCAAAGTGATTTTATTTGCCACGTACTGAACGTTTTAACACAGAATCCCTTACAAAATGACAGCTGAATGTTTTTTCTTGTTGTTGTTTTTTTAATCTAATGTCGAAAAGGAAACCTTCAAAATGAATGAATGCATTTTTACTACACTCAAACTGTCCTAAAAGTATTTAGTGTTAGCTTCACAAATTCACATTGAAATCCAAATCCACACAGCCAACGGGCAGATATTATCCTCAGCAAAAATGAACTACATTCTGGGCAAACTGTAACAGTTTGTTATAATA
Organism: Garcialebias charrua; assembly: GCA_038048925.1. Classification (NCBI taxonomy): domain Eukaryota; kingdom Metazoa; phylum Chordata; class Actinopteri; order Cyprinodontiformes; family Rivulidae; genus Garcialebias; species Garcialebias charrua. The sequence goes on from JBBPBX010006770.1 coordinate 61,988, forward strand.
TTTGAAGTTTAAAGTGAAGTTGTGTGAGGTAATCTGGAGTGGGTCATTACCTTAAGTAGACAGTCTACATATTGACTTTTAGTTTTAGAGAAAAGTTCTTATGGGTGAGTCAAGCAAACGGCCAAGCGAAAATTAATTTCCATTACAGGTGCTAGTCATAAAATTAGAATATCATGAAAAAGTTGATTTATTTCAGTAATCCCATTCAAAATGTAAAACTTGTATATTACATTCATTCATTACACAGAGACTGATATATTTCAACTGTTTATTTCTTTTAATGTTGATGATTATAACTGACAAGTAATGAAACCCGCAAATTTAGTATCTAAAAAAATTATAATATTGTGAAATGGTTTAAAATTGAAGACACCTGGTGCCACACTCTAATCAGCTAATTAACTCAAAATGCCTGCAAAGGCCTTTAAATGGTCTCAGTCTAGTTCTGTAGGCTACACAATCATGGGAAGACTGCTGACTTGATAGTTGTCCAAGACGACAATTGACACCTTGCACAAGGAGGGCAAGACACAAAAGAGCATTGCTAAAGAGGCTGGCTGTTCACAGAGCTCTGTGTTCAAGCACATTAATAGAGGAAGGAAAAGATAGGTAAGAAAAAGTGTACAAGCAATAGGGATAACCTCACCCTGGTGAGGATGGTAAAACAAAACCCATTCCAACATGTGGGGGAGATTCACAAAGAGTGGATTGCAGCTGGAGATAGTGTTTCAAGAACCACCACGCACAGACGTATGCAAGACATGAGTTTCAGCTGTCGCATTCCTTGAGCCAAGCCACTCTTGGACAAGAGACAGTGTCAGAAGTGTCTCACCTGGGCTAAAAACAAACTACTGCTATTGGTCCAAAGGTAAATCTTGCATTTCCTTTGGAAATCAAGGTTCCAGAGTCTGGAGGCAGAGATGAGAGGCACATAGTCCACATTGCTTGAGGTCCAGTGTCAAGCTTCCACAGTCAGTGATGGTTTGGGGTGCCATGTCATCTGCTGGTGCAGGTCCACTGTGTTTTCTGAGGTCCACGGTCAACACAGAGGTGTACCAGGAAGTTTCAGAGCACTTCCTGCTGCTGACCAACTTCGTGGAGATACAGATTTAATTTCCCAACAGATCTTGGCACCTGCACACAGTGCCAAAACTACCAGTACCTGGTTTAAGGACCACTGTATCCCTGTTCTTAATTGACCAGAAAACTCACCTGACCTTAACCATAGAAAATCTATGGGGTATTATGAAGAGGAAGATGTGATATGCCAAACTCAACAATTCAGAAGAGCTGAAGGCCACTATCAGAGCAACCTGAGCTCTCATAACACCTGAGCAGTGCCATAGACTGATCGACTCCATGCCACGCCACATTGCTGCAATAATCCAGGCAAAAACAGCCCAAACTATTGAGTAATGTACATTCTTATATTTTTCATGTTCATACTTTTCATTTGGCCAAAATCCTAACTATCTTTTTATTAGTCTTATTAAAAAAAAGGATAGTTAGGATTTTGGCCAATATTATAATTTTCTGAGGTACGGAATTTGGGATTTTCATTAGTTGTTAATTATAATCAACATTAAAAGAAATAAGGGGTGTGGTAGTGCATAGGTTAGAGAAGATGGGCCTGTGATCATAAAGTTGCAGGTTCAACTCCCAGAACTGACTACCGGTACATCAAAATGTGGGTGGGATTGGTGAAGCACCCACACCTGTCTCCACCCTCATTTGCCCCACCCTGGGCCCTTGAGCAAGGCCCTTAACCCTCACCATCTGCTCCCAAAAACAGGTCTCTCTTGAAAATGAGTACTCATGACTCAATGAGACTACCTGGATAAACAAAGGGTAAATGAAAAAAGTGAGAGAAAAAAATAAACATTTGAAATATATCGGTGTGTGTGTAATAACTGAATATAATATACCGTACAAGTTTCACTTTTTGAATGGAATTTTTGAAATAAATCAATTCATTATATTCTAATGTTATGTCCAACACCTGTGTATTACATGACTAGAAGTCAAAACTTCCTAACAGCTTGGGCTAAGATTATATTAAATATCAGAGTCAGAGTCAGAGAGAATTTATTGTCATTTGCACCGCATGTAGTACATGTGTTGAAAACGAGATTATGTACACAGGGTCCCAGTTACATCCAACAACAAATGCAAGAGAAATACAATAATAACATCTAGGATTAACTAAGAGAGACATCACATCAGCTAGTAATACACTAAGCCCTAATGTAGTAGAAAAACATCATTATAAACAGCAGCACGAACATGAGCAGATGGTCACAGATGAACGCAGCAACAAGAAACAGATCAGTATCAGTATGATGTGACATTTTGCAGTGTTTATTCTTATTATTTATTTATTCATGAGTCTGACAGCCTCAGGGTAGAAGCTGTTCCTCAGTCTAGTGGTTCTACATTTGATGCTCCTCAACCTCCGTCCCGAGGGGAGTGGGGCAAAGAGTGAGTGTGCTGGGTGAGTGAGGTCTTTCATGATGCAGGTGGCTCTTTTTCTGCATCTGGAGGTGTAAATGTCTGTGATGGTGGGGAGACTGACTCCCACAGACTTCTGTGCAGCCTTCACCACTCTCTGTAGAGCTCCATAAGTGCCTCATCAATAACGCAAGAAGGGCTTCCCCAGTTTTCTAAAGTCAGGATTCTAACGTGTGTTTTCGCTGCCCCATGACTTAAAAACAACACATTTTTACTTGTAGCTATGAAACGTATTAAAGCAACATTCCACTCTCCCATGACTCAGCTTCAAGTTGGTTCAGTCCAGCTCAACAGAACACTGGTAGCCACTAGCCCATGTGTGCATTTTAGGGCTAAACAGATATCTAAGCAAAATAATTTTATTAAATATGACCTGACCGTAAAAGTTCTAGAAAAGTCTGCATTGGTTTCCTATCAGCATTTAGCCATGTTTGTTTAAAAACACAAAGGAAACTCGTGTTTTCTTCCACATGAACATATTCTGTGACTCATTACACCTGCCATTATACCTCTGGCTTTGCTCCCCCTTTTTATAACATAACCAGACACCCAGCACTGTTTCACTTGTCACATGCATGAGACGGTTGTTGACGATACTGTACTTCATATTCTCTCAGTCAAACATTCATGTGGCTGACAGCACAAACATTATCCATCAAACTGCTAATTATATTCAGATTTTGATCATCAGTGATTCAGTTTGGCTGGTTTAACCCTAAAACAACAAAAGGCAGTAAAGTTTAGTTTATGAACCATTACTGATGGGTATTAAAACCCTGTACTTTACACATTTACAGTACTTGGATTTGCTATGAAATTATGAGTCTAATTTCTTTCAATTGGGAGGACTTGGTTCTTGAATAGACTCTGCTCCAGTTTGACTCTTTTATGACGACCTCTCACTAATTCTCCAAACGTATTTTTCAGATTATAAGGTGCACGTAAAATCCTTTAATTTCCTCAAAAATCAACAATGAGCCTTATAATCCGGTGCACCTTATGTATTCATTCTGATTGTGATTACTGAATTCAAACTGATTGTACTTGGTACACGGTGCTCAAAAATCTGTCAAAAGGTTTTAGTTTCGCTAAATGCCCCAGCCAGTGCTCTTTATAATCTGAAAAATCTGTCTGTTGCACGAAAGATACTAAAAACTCAACCTTACTTAAACATAATTTATCCCTTTAAACATTACCTTTCACAAAAATATATATATATTAGGAAGGTATTGTATTGATTAAAAAAGTGAAACATTTAGTTTATCAACTTTGTGTTTTGGGTTGGTTCTTTTTTATGTTTGTTTTAAGGAGAAAATGTGGTTGGAGGTATAAGAAATGCCATTAATAGGTAAAATTTGCTCATACCAGCTAAGGTACAGTACTTTGTAAGATCTCGGTCATGTATAAAGGTTAAAAAAAATGTTGGATGTCTTTAGATCTGTGCCCACTTTGAGCCTGAAAAGAAGAATGTGTGAGGATTCATTCATGGATTGTAATACATGCAGAACTTCATGCTGGTTGCCTGGTTCTGCAAAAGCTTGTATAACTTTTGGTACCAAGTGAATCAGCCTGCAGGTTAATCAAGCAAGCAGTCCAACAAGAACTGCGGGGAAAAATGGGAAGGCAACAAAATCGGCTTTGTCGAAGTGTTCTTAATAATATCTTTGGTTACAGATGTATTTATTTGTCATTGTGTTCAATGTCAGGCAGCAACATATTTAGTCTGAGTCAGATTGTTTTCTAAAATGAAGAAAAATGTTTTGTCTGGTAATTAACTCTTTTTTTTAATTGATGTCAATTAGATTTTAAATATGAATCTTTTATGGTATTTAAAGGCCCAAAAAACCCTCAAGGAACTGCGTGTGATTTTAAACTTGATTAATATTCCTCCTCTGTGTTTGTTTTTGACAATCAGCTGCAAAAAAAATTCACACAAGTACTATTGTTGGTAATTTTGCAAAACTCTGACAAATTGTATATGGTCAACAGTGAATCGGATACTATCGGTAAGTTTTATAGGGGTGTTTAGTCTGGATATTTTATTTATTTGAAGTAAATGGTAATCGCTTAAATTTTCCTGTTTCCAATGATTTGTTTTAGACGGAACTTCCTAAACCTGACCTCTAACACAGACAGATCATGAGAAACCACTTGTACACAAGGCTGTGAATCTTCATCAGATCCAAGTACGTTTCACTTTGTTAAAAAAATTGATAAATGTGCCTTTGTTTGTTTATTTGATCCTTGATCACTTAAAGAATCGTACAAACCAAATGGTTTTACTTAAGAAGAGACGTGCCCGCAACAGAAGGTTTACGTTCAAACCGACCAATAGAGGCCTTGTCTTTTGTAATTTGTCTGAATATTTTTTTGCACAGATGTTTTTTGGATTGCAAATTCATTTATTAAATGATGTTTGATGTTCGTCTCTGCAATGACTGAATTGTTTTTACATCTGCTTGTAGTGGAAGTGTGAATCCACTGGGCGTCAGTAAACCATCATCTCTGTGGGTTGAAACTGAGTCAGGATTCTCAAACGTGCAAGTTCAAGTAGGTTCATTGTCATTTCACCATATGTGATACATGAGATGGAATGAAATGATGTACACAGGAGCCCAGTTAACATCCAACAATAGCAAAAACATAAAGTGTAAAAAGAAACAGTATAAGGATCTAAGATATCAACCAACATATGCGTTAAACGCCAAACGGTACGCAAAAGATCTAAGATATTCACTAAACACTAACAATGCAAAACAATACGGTGCAACAACAGCAGCCCGAACATGAGTCTGTGTGAGCAGATGCGTATGAATGAACATGAATGAATACAGTTGCATGAGCTCAGCAGCACGCATCACCAATCA
>JBBPBX010006771.1:8792-19043 GCA_038048925.1 Garcialebias charrua
AGTACTTACGAGCGAGTTCCGTTACAACGAGGCGCTCGTAAAGCGAAAATTCGTAACTTGGAACGGCCGCCACGTGTCTCGTAAGTCCGGAATTTTCGCTCGTAAGTTGGAACGGTTTCGCTAGCGCGACTACAAACACTCGTTTTTCATCGAAAAACTGCTTATGAGTGCATAAAAATGATCGGAAACGTGTGTCCACATGTTTAGCTAACGAACTGTGGTGAAAAAACACAGAAAAACTCAGTATTTTTTGCGTTTTTTCCCAAAATTGGCCAGCTCGTAAGTCCGGATCCTCGTAAGTTAGAGCGCTCGTAAGTCGGGGACTACCTGTATAGAGATGGTTACATTTGTTTCATCACCCCTTTTGTTTTCTGAAAACATAAAACTAAGCTGTGAAATTTTGCTTGGAACACCAATGTCTAATAAATGAACATCACACTTTCTGGGAGTGGTGGCGCAGAGGTTAAGAAGGTGAGCTTGTGATCGGAAGGTCGCCGGTTCAAGCCCCGGTACCGACAACATCAAAGATGTGGGTGGGATAAGTGAAGCGGTCACACTTGTCTCCACCCTCATCTGCCCCACTCTGGGCCCTTGAGCAAGGCCCTTAACCCCCACCATCTGCTCCCCCGGGAACCCTAGATATCAGCTCTCTGCTCCACACAGAGGGCTGTGGTTGCTCGGTGGTCTGTGGTTGTGTCAGGAAGGGCATCCGGCGTAAAAACAACTGCCAAATCTTCGTGCGACCAGTTCGCTGTGGCGACCCCTAACGCAGGGAATAAAGCCGAAAGAAGAAGAAGAAAAAAAAAAAAACTTTCTGTCAAAAGACATTCAGTATTTATTTGAATTCATAATGAAATGGACGCTTTTGTTTAAATAACTAATATGATGCAACAAGTAATTTCTTTGTTCTTTTTGTGATTTTTTTTTCAGCTTCAGTGACAATAATATACAGGTATTTAAAAATGGAGTTTATGAGCTTGATGTTGGAAAAATGTGTTACATGTGACTTCTCTTCCATTCAGAGAAAATGAACTGAACTCATCTTTTGTATCATCATGTCATCTCTAAAAGAAGTTGTGATTTTACAGTGCAGTGCATGATTGTATAAGAATATGTCCCGTAAATCTAAGCCTTTTCACAGTGTTTTCCCCCTAAATACTGTAGGCTATATCATATTTAGTGGAAAATCAGAACCAAAATGTAAAAACCCAAACTCAGAGAATACAAAGGTAAAATAAAGAAACTAATTTATTAACAAAAGCAAAAAACAAAAGGCTGACGTGGCATCAAAAATACTCATAAACAAAAATACTGGAAGCCTCAAAAACTCAGGAGAACTCAAAGGAAAAACCATGAATGGACACAAATGAGACAATGGACATGAGCTTTAAAGGAAAAATAACGAGAGACAAAGACAACACCTGAGGAGAGACGATGAGTATCATGTGAGAGTGGGAGAGGCAGGAGCTGAATTACATGAGGGGGGAAAACACCGGGGAAGCTGGAAACCCGAGTAGAACAAAATGCCAGAATCACACAATTACTAAACAACAACACAACAGACAGATCATGACAGACTTCACCAAAGAGCATTCCAAGAAGAGAACAAATGAGAACAATAACCAATAAAATTGACAACGCAGAAGAGGAGAAATTCATAAACTAAATCTTGTTTTTCAATTCTAACAAGCTTAGACAATATAATAAGATTTTAAAGTCTAAAGATTGGATTTTTGCACCCAGCTGTGTAGTTTATGCACAGCCTAATGCATTACAATATATTTTAGTTTCTGTCTGAAAGAAAATTAGCTATAGATTATCGAGGCATGTTCATATAACACTATTGATCCACGGGGGTTGAATGATTGTAATTTAGTTTGTTTTAATGAAGATATTCACATTTTGAATGAGCCAAGTGAATATTTTGTTAGTACAACAGTGTTTTCAGAGGGGTAAACCTTTGAACAAATTATTGTTAGGAGTTGCTAGATTCTGTGAAAATTGTAGAGCAAATGATCACAAATAACCTAATTAAGATCATTATATTATTATGGTTTTGTTACTAGGGATGTATGCAAATAAGTACTGCTTTACAGAGGGCACAATAAAACTGAGATTAGTCAGCTGTACATTACAGAGTAGTTACAGGATTTTTGGTTGTTTTTCTTTTGGCTGTTCCTGTCACCAGTGACTGAACCAACATAAAAGATTTGGCAAATGTTTTTCACCGAACTCTCTTCCTGACACAATCCAGGCTCAGACTCAAAACCTACAGACCGAGCCACCAAAGTGAGCAGCTAATGAGAATTTAAACATGAAAATGCAAGTAATTAGCACCCATTTTGACACTTCAAGTTTCATTTTATATTTTGTGAGATGTGAGATGACATGCAAAACTTCTATAAAGGGTTGCAATAAAAAAAATAAAAAAAACTTGGCATGCATTAATCATATTTTTCCCTAAACTAGATTGATTTACTCCCACTAAGTCTGACTCCTAATCATTACTAACTTATTAATAAAATAAATATACTTTTCACTTTTCGTAAAACACACATAATGTTGACGCATTTTTAATTACTAATGATTAGAATCTATGTGTGAGTGCAGTTTACTTTAAAAAAAGCCAAAAACTGCAGGGAGGCTGCAGGATTTTTACATTACCCTAAACTATTAATATCTACACGCTTATTGCATTGCACCATCTTCACTTGTATCTATAAACTTATACCCTCATGGATAACATATTCATGTGTAAAGGGAAAATCAGAGTTGCACCCTTAGGTCATTTAAGAGTCATAAACGCAAAAGTGTTAAGATCCACAAGACTGCTCGGGCTAAAATTTTCTGCTTACACTCTAAAACCTGAAGTAAGATGCAAATATAGTTGAGTCAGAAAATATGTAAAAATAGTGTGAAAGAGTGCAATGACAGAGCTCACTATGAAATTGTATGACCTACTTATTAGGACTGTTTGTGGCAATCAGTGCAACAGAAAAAGTTTGATTTGAATCATTATTTGAACATTAGATTTGTTGCATCACCAATTTTTTTTTATTAGTGCAAGAAGTTTTAGCCCCACATTTAAAATCTCTGTTTGTAAGTCATATTTGTAATGTGTTAAAGTTAGAAATAAGGAAGAAAAAAAAAGTTTGAACTTGCATCTTCTACTTGTGTACTTTTAAAATGTTTTGGTGCAACTGCTATGCAAACAGTTATTCCAACATCAACTCTTGTCTATGAATGTTCAGCAAATTTGTCTGATGAACAAAGCTGTGTGAGGCTTCTCAGTGTGTTTCATCTCAAACTGCTGCAGCAGCATTTTGGTCTGAGACAACAAAAAAAAGATGTGTTTTCATCTCCATGATAATTTAGTGGCTCTGTGATTCATTGATCAAAACTAGTCAGTCAGGAAGTAATGAAAAGATCGTTGTTGGCGCTGCTTAAAAATCAGTCTGTATAACTTTAGCTTCAAACAGGAAGACGTTTGAAAACATTTCAGCTGTAAATATAAAGAGACCGTTGGAGTCAGCCTCCCCACCATCACAGATATCTACACCTCCAGATGCAGGAAGAGGGCCACCTGCATCACGAAGGACCCCACTCACCCAGCACACACACTTTTTGCCCCGCCCCCCTCAGGCAGAAGGTTGCGGAGCATTAAGTGTAGAACCACTAGACTGAGGAACAGCTTCTACCCTGAGGCTGTTAGACTCATAAATCCCCTAATCAGGATTATCACTGTGAAAAAAAAAATACTGTAATGGCACTTTGATTGATGATAATTAAGGACCATGGGAGACGGCGCATTCTGTGTGGCTGCCCCCCACCTATGAAACTCCCTCCCTGACTACCTGAGAGCTCCACAGTCACTGGTTGACTTTAAACAAGGCTTAAAGACTTTTCTTTTTAAGCGAGCCTACTCTGCCTCATATGATTTTATCTTAGATCTTAGTTGATATCATTATTATTTTTAATTGATTTTATTATTGATTTTTGTTGTTTTATCATTGATTTTACTTGATTTTATCACTTGTTTTTATTTGATCTTTGATTTTAGTTGCACTTTGTAGCACTTTGACATTTTTGTTAATGAAAAGTGCGTTATAAATTAAATTAATTATTATTATTATTATATGTTCTGCTGATTATCCATGCTGCTGATCTTATGCTGCTGATTAGTTCATGGTGCTGTATTCATTCATACTCATCTACTCACACAGACTAGTTTGTGCTGTTGTTGTTCGGCGTATTGTTTCTAACTGTATTCTTAGTTTAGCATATTTCTTAATTCACATCTTAGATCCTTAGTGTTTCTTTCACAATTTATATGCTTCCTATTGTTGGCTGTAACTGGAACCCTGTGTACACAATTTCATTCCACCTCATGTACCACATGCGATGTGAATGACAATAAAGAACATTGAATCCTTGAATAAACTGCGGATTGAGCAGAAGTTGGTCAAGTTTCACAGAAAAGAAAAAAAAGTGAAGCTTGTTGTATTTTTGCTCAACCAGCAGAATGCACTGCAGCTCCATCACGCACAACAATTGTCATTAAAATAACTATCAAACTGAAAAGCACTAATACAGTTAGTCTAAGATGAACGTTTGTGTATGTGGGAAAATGAATGCAGTTTTTCACATAAATGGTTATCTGCACACAAATTAGAGGTTGGAGAAATAGCTGAGATTATCTTATTGCTTAATACTTAATTAATGCCAGCTTCTAATTAGCTCGGCTATTATCGTCGAACTTAGGAACAATTCGCGATTTCTAAAACTTTTCAGCATTGTGAGAAAAGAATCTGGCCCCTAGAAATAAACTTGAAGCTACTGCTTTATGAAGAAAAAAAATCTAATCTATGTCTTCTTGTCACAGCCTCAGCCACTGTGACCTTTTTTAATTCTCATCCTACCCAACGTTAATTTAGCTAAAAGCTAAATCTCTGAATTAATGTTTTTTTTTTCTTCATTCTTTTTCTTACAGTGTCACCCTCATTACATGCTATGCAAGTTCTGGGTGCATTAACCCCTTCCAAGCCAAAAAAAATGCATTATGGTTATATTCACTTTAATTTTGATCATTGTGTCAGCTGAGAAAAATCACACAATGTTTTCTGTCCCGAGTGAAGATGTGCTTTGAGGTTTGGGGCTCTGAATTGCCCCACATGGACTTTGTAAGGGCATAATTATTTTGTTTGCGTCTGCACTGCAGGTTGATGGCAGCTTTGATTACGACCATACTGCGTTGCTGCCAGTGTGAATGAATTGCTCTAAAGTGGTCCTGCACAAAAAGCCTACTTGGGAACACAGCCTGACAGATTTCATTGCACTGTAATTGGACTGGAAATTTTGCCTCTGGATCAACAGCACTGGCATATCTGCAGGTGCTTCCTGGCACATCTGACACATCCATATGCACATGAGTGGTGCTGCTGATGATTTATAATTTAGAAGGTGTGGACGATGAACAGTCATGCTTTATTTATACAGTTTCTAAACACCTGTCTACCAGCAGCTCAGATTCTGTCCTTTTCCAACATTCTGTCTTTTTTCACATCCCAGTGAATTATTGAGCTCTTTATTTCAAGGGGACCAGTTCTCCCCATCAGATTCGCAGGCCATCAAGTTTGCTTCACCACTCCTTCACCCGAGGCTGCAGCAGCTTTCGTTTTCTCATGACATTGAGGAAATCACTCACAAGTCCCTTACTTACATCTCAATGAGCCCACCACTTGTTCCTTCTTAAACTTTTTGAAGCCCTCCTAACCCTGTCTTTAAACTTCTCCCTCTTGCCTTTTCAGTTTTTGTACTTCTTTTACTACAATGTTCTCCCCTCTATTCCTCCTTCCTTCTTTACACCCTTCCCTCTTTCCCTCCCTCTGTTTTTCTGTAATGTCATGGCCCACTGCTGGATGTCACTGAATTGATGGAGGGGAAAAAACTGGAATACTCAGGATTGGGAGGGGTTTGACAGGAATATGTGCATACAGTATGTGCTTCAGTGTCTCAGTATACGAGATGTGGAGGAAGACAGACAGACAAGCAGAGTGACATACGTTGTGCCCACGAATGTGTTTCATTTCAAATGCTCCATCCCAGTAAAAATGTATTTGACAGTAAGTGCACCACAGTTCGCAGCAACGCCATACCGCTTGGTGCTTGTGACACCTTTAATGGTGTGCGATTACTGCCTCTGTAAGGAACTTTTTCTGTGCATCCAGCTTCAGTCTGCAGTTAGTTTCCTCTGTTCCAACCAAACTGAAGTTGGGAGATAGTTTTTACTCTTATTTATCTCTAATACGTTATCTTTTACTTTTGTCTTGAAGACATAAGGCAAATCATAAGGTGGCATGAGATAATTTGCTTTGTGTCAAGGCAAATCCCCACCTTTATGTGTTTTTTCCCTTCACTCCATTTGATGTTTATGTTTATCCAAGCAAACTAAGATAATTATGTTTAAAGCTGATGGTAAATACACCTGTTATATCAGGCCTAATCAAAGAGACATGAACGGAAGATACAATTGCAGGATCGTGAGTGTTGATTAAAACCTCACAGCTAAAAAAAAACACATTTTCCCTGTTTCATCACTTTTAATTGCTCAGCTCAGTCAATCGAACAATTTGATCTGCAGCGCAGCAATAAATAAATAAACAAATAAATAAATAAATACAAACAAACAGAAAAACAAAGAAATCACTATTTCAGTGGCAAATCCAGTATCTGACTGACAGTAGCAAACAGCTCACACCCTGCGTCACACAAACATGAATGCCCACACAATTACTAAACAAAGATTTGGGGATAGGGGTTTGAAAGCTGTTCACGCACAAAACATTTGGACCATGAATTTGGGTGTGAATTTTGTTTGAGGGAAAGACAGATGTGTGCTCAGCCACCAAGACAGTACATTCAATGGGAAGTGAGTTTGGAAAGCCCCCTCCAGCTATTCAAACAGATTAACAGAAACAAACAGGCAAACAAAGTCCTACAAAACTCTGACGGTGGATAATCGCCAGCTAACTGTTGATTTATGTTTTATTGAATACATTGTAAGTAAGGTTAAGCGATTCACAAAATAAAAAGACTAGTACTCTTGCAGATGTGTGTGTGTGTGTGTTTGTCTGTGAGATTAAGGTTGAGAAAGGTCTCTGGCATGAGTGGGTGGTAAAATGCCCCAACTCCTGTGATACGTGATGATCTGAAGAGGAAGTGGGAAGTGGCTGATCCGGTCCATGTTATTGGTCGAGCTCCGGTAGACCATGTAATAGCCTCCCAGCACAACAGGGAGTCGGTGTTCTAAGAGCCAACCCTGCCCAGTATGACATCCTGGTATGGAAGGTATTCATAACAGCGTTACAGCAGAACTCCTTGGATGGCTGTGTACAGGCGAGTGTGTGCATGGCAGTGTGTGTGACAAGCCCTCGGAGTGTTTGCATAAGTGCTGATTCTGCTTTTCCTAACCCTTCAGCTCTGCATTTTTTTTACAGACTGCCCCCCCCCCACCCCCAATTCTGCTTTGCCCTCATCTCCTCCTCTCGTCATCGACACACAGCTTGCCTCTTCAACCTTTACCTCAATTTGTCACACCATTACTGTTTCACTATCACTTGTGCCACTGCCAACCATGACCACGAGTAAATAAATAAACAAAAATTTAAACAGATCTCCACTAATTCCTGCACCTGCACACACTTTTTAACAGTATGAAGTGTGGGAAATTAAACTGAATCCTGCGGCAAATGAGAACTTGACATTTACGTAATTGCAAAGAATCATTGTGATGTAAAGTGAGTGTGGGTGCATGAAGGGAAAGGAGAAGAATGCTATTTGAGAGTTAAATGTTAGGTACCGGTATTTATGGGGTGGGGGGGACTAAAGGGGGGGAAATACTGACAAAGAACGAAAGGCATACACTTAAAACTTGAGTTCAGAATGTAAACAGGTTGAGTTTATGTCACTGCGAGTCTCACTTGGAGTTGAATCCAAAGTTGATGCTGTGTCTGTTGAGCACACTTCACCTGGATTCTGCACTTTAGATAACAAGTACAGTATTTTCTGGTGTATAGGTCGCATTGTCCAAGTATCACCAATAGATTGGAAAAATCCCTAGATAGGTCGCACTGGTGTATAGGTCACACCTACATTTAGCTCTGCTGCAAATGTCTGCCACAGGAGCACACAGCAAGGCTTTTAAGAAGATTAACACTTAAAAACAATTATTTGTTTGATAAAAATTATAGCAAATATATATCTGAGCTGAACTTTTCCTTAATAAATGAACGTAATTGTGAAATGAGCTGGATTTAAAAATGTGTTTAACCGTGCCGGCGCTTTGGTGTAGTGGTTAGGCGCGCGGCACATATGCTTGAGGCTGAGCCTCTCTGCAGGCGTCGAGGGTTCACGTCCCAGACCCGACGAGCTTCTATCTGCAGTGTCTCTCTGCCCCATTTTGCCCTCTCCCTCTGCAATAAAGGCCACTAGAGCCCAAAAATGTAAAAAAATAAATAAATATTGGGTCGCACCTGAGTATAGGTCGCAGGCCTTGAAAAAAAACATAAAAAGGTGCGACCTATACACCGGAAAATTAGGTAGTTGCCAAGTAGAAGTGAAGGGCTATACCTGTAAATCTAAAAAAATAAATAATTGCATGCAGTTTAATTACACTTTATACCTGCAGCAAGGTTATTTTATAAACTTTTTCAAGTGTTGCACATTTTTTTGAACAGTTTTCTCACACAAAAACATGGAAGCTTAGATAAACACAAACACTTGTACTTCACTTTTTCCTCTTTAACTAGAAATAATGCTTATGCAAACAGTGCATATTTAGGTCATATAGCATTGGTTAGAGACAAAAAAATACAGCAAATACATCAATACACTGCCCTCCTGCCAGGACATTTTATGGGCATCTGTTTTTCATTCCTTCACCAGGCACAAAGAGCTGGCTGGGTGCCGTGCTGCTGTGGCCAATCTCTTTCAGCCGGTGTTGAGGTACGCAATCTGCATTGGGCTTCATTACATTGGAGCATACAACAGCCTGGCTGAGCATCTGCTTGTCTTTTCCCAAGACTTGATGTACATCTATCAGAACGAACAACGACAAAACAACTTTACAGAAGAGCAGAAACACATTTTTACAACAAACTTGATAATGTTGAGAGATTTTTCCTTCTCTTTTATTAGTACCTTCTATGATAATCTGATTCATAGACCCACTTCTCTCCTTTTCATTTGCTTGCCTGCACCCTCTCTCCTTTTTTCATGCTTAGCTATTGGAGTACCGCTGGGATCTCATTAAGCCTCTAACTTCAAATAAATAAAACAAACTGCAGAAACAAAATGAGGGATCTATATACGTGTCTTTTAAAAACCCGAGTTGCACTGGGTTTCCTTTTCCCTGTCCTGACACCTTTCTGACACTTCCCCATCTTAGTCTCACTGCTATCTCTCTCAGTTAAATTAATTTCAAACAGGCTTTGCTGGCATAACTAAGACATTTTGATGGTGCCAAAGCTCTGGAGAAAAACAGAAAAACAACATGCTGGATTAAATCTGCCTCTCTTCTTTGCTTCCCAGCCCTGTGTATCCCCTCTCCCTTTTGCCAGAATGAAGTCAATGCAGCCAGCAGAAAACACAAACTATCTCCATCTTTCTTGTACATCTTTCTTAGCCAGAGAAAGTCACGATCTGCTCTGTTATTTTTCTTTTATTGTCCATCTGTAAAAGCTCTTAAAAAGAGATTCTACTTAGTTGTCCTATTAGAGATGAAAATATGCCGGCATGGATGGATTTCAGTCTGTTTACTGATTCTCCTCTTTCCCCTTTTTGCTTTTTTCCTCTCATTGAAGCCTCTCTTGTGTTTTTGTGTGTTGTCCACTGTGTACATTTGCAAATACTTGTTGTGTGGTAGGTCTTAGACCGTTGTCTGTATCAGTCCCAGCCCATTGTTTGTTGTGGTTCTTTCAGATGTGATGCTGCTGTTGAAGCTCCTCTGAAGCACACAAATAGGCTGGGCCTGCTATTGCAACAATTTGCTTTGTTATATACAGATGAACTGGGAAATGACTTGGCCAGGGCAAAGATGTGGGTCATGGAGACACGATGAGCATCCTGGGAAAATATCTTATTATTTTAATCGATCAGCCTCAGAGGATGAGTATCACCAAAGTTCTGCCTGTGGAGTATCTAGTGCCTGGTGCTCCAAGGACTTCCATCGAGATCAAGAAGCAGCAGATGTCG
>JBBPBX010006771.1:33174-55581 GCA_038048925.1 Garcialebias charrua
CGTCTTCACGTTGTAACTGCCCCAGTCCTACAGTCTCTCTTGTGTCGGCTCTGTTCTGCTCCTCTCAGTTAAAGCATAAATGTGTGTTTACATCAATAAGTCTGTGTCATGCGGCCATAATCACAATAAATACAGTTCCTGTTTACAGACAGCGTCAGATCTTCTCTGTAGAGCGAAGATCAACATCGTCATTGTGTGGTCCTGCTTCGTTCCGAGAAGAAAGCCTTTAATTTAAGTGTAATTAGTGTGTCGCAGAGGTTTTAAAGGTTAATGGGCTTTGGGGGTGGCTTGGCCTCTCTCCGTTTTCCCCAGTGTTTTGTCAGGTCCGGTGTAGGAGGGAGTGGAGTGAGAGACCACCTGACTGGAGCTCCTCTCCCCTCCTGTGTTGACATGACTCATCCTCTGGGAGGTGGAGTGCGACTGCGCCTCTCTGTATTTGACTACATGTGGAATGAGGACAGTGTGAGAGCGTGAGCGTTAATGCAGTGCTTTCCAACCCTTTCACACAAACCCCCCCTCCCTACTTTCTCCTCCCTCCTCCCTCCCTCCTCCCGTCCTCTCTGCTTTGCACTGTAGATGACTCAGACCCAGGCCATTCGAGTGAGACCTGGGCAGAGAGATTAGTGCCTCCCTGCAGGATATACGCAGGTAACTGCATCAGTCCGAACCTCAGCCCCTGACTCCTCTCCGAGTCGCGCCACACACACCCTCTGCGCTACTGCTCCACTGTAAACACACACGCACACATGCACGTGTGTGTTTCCTCGCCTTGCATCTGCCCCCGTTACAGCTCAGCATGTGCGGGGGGTGGGGGTGGCTTTAAGGGTGCCTTCTGCACACGACTGGCTTAGAGAATGCTGTCTGTTTCTGTCCTTCCCTTCATGCTTGTCATCTGTTTCTCTGCGTGGCCAACAGATACAAGAGGAGGAGGAAACTGTGACAATACATCTGCTGTTGAAATCACTTTTTTTTTTCCTTTGTTCTGTTGCAGATAAAGATGGGCCAGATAAAAAGAAGATGAAGAAGGAGGCCGGGAGCAAAAAGTCGCAGTCATCAAACCTTTTATTTGGGTATCCGCTGTCAGAGCGCAAACAGATGGCTCTTCTCATGCAAATGACTGCCAACAGTCCAGGTTGGTGGATTCACCATCTAACCTTCACCGCATCCTCAAGTGTGTTTACATCTGAGCGAGTCGTGCCTCTGAGCATCGTGTCTGAACTTTATGGTAGTCTGTGAGTCATTTATTTAATAAATAGGAATAAAAAAACGCTGTCTGGTTCACAGTAAAATGATTTACCTCTTGTTGCTCAGTCTAATGACTCTTCTGCACAGACTGTACGAAACTCAACCTCCTTGTTCCAGTCAAACAAAGTAAACTGGACCGGCTAACGGTGTAAATAAAATGTTTATTTCCTGAGAATCCTCTGCTGGGAGCAGAAGCGTTTAATGACTGTGTTATAATTGTATTATTATCTCAGTGATATGAATATCTTATTCTACTTTCACACTGCATGAAAGAGAAAGAAGAGTAGAGGTCATAGAAACTGGACCAGGAAGTGGGAAAGATTAGTGAGGGTGAACTCTGGAAAGCTCTGAAAAGAATGAAGAAGGGGAAGGCAGTAGGACCTGATGACATACCAGTGGAGGTTTGGAAATGTCTTGGAGAGATGGCAGTGAGGTTTTTGACTCAAATATTTAATGGAATATTTGAGGGTGAGAAAATGCCTGAAGAATGGAGAAGAAGTGTGCTGGTTCCCATTTTTAAGAACAAGGGTGATGTACAGAGTTGTAGCAACTACAGGGGAATTAAGTTGATGAGCCACACAATGAAGATCTGGGAGAGAGTTGTGGAAGCAAGACTTAGACAAGATGTGACTATCTGTGAGCAGCAGTATGGTTTCATGCCAAGAAAGAGCACCACAGATGCCATCTTTGCTTTGAGGATGTTGATAGAGAAGTACAGAGAGGGTCAGAAAGAACTCCATTGTGTGTTTGTGGATTTAGAAAAAGCATATGACAGGGTGCCAAGAGAAGAGGTGTGGTATTGCATGAGGAAATCTGGAGTGGCAGAAAAGTATGTTAGACTGGTACAGGACATGTATGAAGACAGCAGGACAGTGGTGAGATGTGCTGTAGGAGTGACAGATAGCTTCAAGGTGGAGGTGGGAGTGCATCAAGGATCGGCTCTGAGCCCCTTCTTGTTTGCTCTGGTGATGGACCGACTAACAGATGAGGTCAGGCAGGAATCCCCATGGACTATGATGTTTGCAGATGACATTGTGATATGTGGTGAGAACAGGGAACAGGTGGAAGAGAACTTGGAGAGGTGGAGGTATGCACTTGAAAGAAGAGGAATGAAAGTCAGCCGTAGTAAGACAGAGTACATGTGTGTGAATGAGAGGGAGGCCAGTGGAACAGTGAGGCTACAAGGAGCAGAGGTCACAAAGGTGCAGGACTTCAAGTACTTGGGGTCCACTGTCCAGGAAAATGGGGAATGTGGTAAAGAGGTGAAGAAGAGAGTCCAGGCAGGATGGAGTGGATGGAGAAAAGTTTCAGGAGTGATTTGTGACAAAAAGGTGTCAGCAAAGGTCAAAGGAAAAGTTTACAAGACAGTGGTGAGACCAGCTATGTTGTATGGTCTGGAGACAGTGTCATTGACAAAAAGACAGGAGAAAGAACTGGAAGTAGCAGAAATGAAGATGCTGAGGTTCTCCTTAGGAGTGACAAGGATGGATAAGATCAGGAATGAGATCATCAGAGGTACAGCACATGTTGAACAACTGGGAGATAAAGTTAGGGAGGCCAGACTGAGATGGTTTGGACATGTCCAGAGGAGGGACAGTGGGTATATTGGTAGAAGGATGTTAGAGGAAGATATATGGATGCAGTTAGAGAGGACATGAAGGTAGATGGAGTGAGGACAGAGTGAGATGGACGAAGATGACTCGCTGTGGAGACCCCAGAAGAAGACGATGATGAAGAAGACGACGATGATTCTACTTTCACACTGCAGGCAAAACCAGCCAAAGTCCACCACGTGACCAAAGCTTTTGAATCATACCCAAGTAACTTTGATACGTGCTTCTAAATACGTCTGATGTTTTCCAAAGCGACCTCAGTCTGAACGCTCATTTCTTTCCACTTGTACTTCATCGAAGTGTCAATTCTGCTCCGGAGGTGCCAGAAACATTAAATGTAAAGATCGAATGGAACGAGTGCGACAGATGAGCTGCAGGCTGTTCACGATGGAGTCTGATGAACATAGTTTTTAAATCATAATGTAAACGACTGCAAAAAATATATATATATATATATACTGTGTATCTGCTAAACTTGGGATTGGAGCATTAAGAGCTGCAGTGTGAGCATAGCCTCGTGCAGCTGTGGTAGGGCGACTGACTTTGGACCAGAATCGTTCTTGAATGACCAGTTTCACCTGTACGGACCAAAAGCTACTGCGACTGAAATATTTTGGTATTTAAAACAGCTCTTCAGTGCAGAACTTTAGTGAACTTTAGATTGTTTTACTTAGTTTAAATGATGGAGATGTTTGTCTGCCCAGGCACTATGAATCAGTGAAGTCAAGTCAAAGTCAACTTTATTGTCATTACTGCGATATGTACAGGACATACAAAGGATTGAAATTACTTTTCTCTCAGGCCCCCGGTGCTACAATAACCATTTAAACATTAAAACATTTAATAATCATAAGCATCCATCCATCCATTTTCTTCCGCTTATCCGGGGTCGGGTCGCGGGGGTAGCAGCCTAAGTAGGGAGGCCCAGACTTCCCTCTCCCCAGCCACTTGGAGCAGCTCCTCTGGGGGAATCCCAAGGCGTTCCCAGGCCAGCCGAGAAACATAGTCCCTCCAGCGTGTCCTGGGTCTTCCTCTGGGTCTCCTCCCGGTGGGACATGCCCGGAACACCTCACCAGGGAGGCGTCCAGGAGGCATCCTAACCAGATGCCCGAGCCACCTCAACTGGCTCCTCTCGATGTGGAGAAGCAGCGGCTCTACTCCGAGTCCCTCCCGGATGACTGAGCTTCTCACCCTATCTCTAAGGGAGAGTCCAGACACCCTGCGGAGAAAACTCATTTCAGCCGCTTGTATCCGAGATCTTGTTCTTTCGGTCATAACCCAAAGCTCATGACCATAGATGAGGGTGGGAACGTAGATCGATCGGTAAATTGAGAGCTTTGCCTTTTGACTCAGCTCTCTCTTCACCACGACAGACCGGTACAGCGCCCGCTTCACTGCGGACGCTGCACCTATCCGCCTATCGATCTCACGCTCCAGTTTTCCCTCATTCATGGTGTAGTGGTTAGGCGTTTGACTTGGGACCCGAAGGACGCGGGTTCGCGTCCCGGCCACTACACATCTTGGGGTGTCTATGAGTGCACACCTATTTCTCCAGCTCCCCGAGCGCCTTCTATGGCTGCTCACTGCACCGCCTGGTAGGTGGTTGGGTTAAATGCAGAGACGAATTTCGTCTGTGTATGGGAAACATACGCAGATGACAAGATTAGACAATTATTATTATTATTATTATATTCGTGAACAAGACCCCGAGATACTTAAACTCCTCCACTTGGGGCAGGACCTCCTCCCCGACCTGGAGAGGGCACTCTACCCTTTTCCGGCTCAAGACCATGGCCTCTGACTTGGAGGAACTGATCCTCATCCCGGCCGCATCACATTCAGCTGCAAACCGCTACAGCGAAAGCTGTAGATCACGACCTGATGAAGCCAATAGGACCACATAAGCATAACACGAAATAAAAGTGTGATACTGTCCTGTATTAGCATAGTAGTATAAAAGTATAAAAAGTACTGGATATCTAAAATAAAATGAAGGTTCTGACATTGACATTTGTAATAAAGTGACATAGCAGCATATGAAGTTTATGTACACAGTATATGTAGGAGTTCTTTGATATTGGTATACTGTAGATGTAAGGTGGCATATGCAATAAGGCTAGTAATTAGAATATACTGTATATATCAGCAGTAGTGTGGGTATAAAAAGTAGTGTAAATGTAGATGTAAACAGTAGTGTGAGTATAGGCAGTAGTATAGACAGTAATGTAATACAAACAGAATATTCATCCTTTGAAAAAAAAAGAGATATTCTGTACATTTTATTCAGTTATAATTGGCAACACTTTGTTCAATTTGGATGATAAAACTAAGTTAAGCATCTGCTTCGTAACCTCATCTAAAGTGCATGTATAAATGTATCCACAGCTACAGCAACAGCTGTTTATTATTCCTTCCTTTGCTCTTGCTTCAGCCGTCTCTTAAGTCTTTTATCTTTGCCCGTGTCCAGACTCGACTCCCAGTCACCCCTCACAGACGACCCCCGTGCAGAAGAAAGTCCCCAGCAGCGCCTCGTCTCGGCAGAAGGACAAAGTCAACAAGAGGAACGAGCGAGGAGAGACCCCCCTTCACATGGCGGCGATCCGAGGAGACGCCAAGCTAGTCAAAGAGCTCATTAGCCTGGGGGCTGATGTCAACGTCAAAGACTTTGCAGGTACAAAGACGCAGGAGATAATTATTCAACAGCTTTCATTAAGTCTGTTTGGTTCTAATGAGATGAAGCTGAGAAGCAGCTGCTGATTCAAAGGTTCAATCTTTGGTGAGATAACTGGAAGATCTGGCAGTCGGCACTCGAGCGACTCGTGCACGTGGAGAGAAAACAGGATGAGCTCCATATAAACTGCAGGTGTGATTGTTTTTACTCCTGTTCTCACCAGGTTGGACTCCCCTTCACGAAGCCTGTAATCTCGGTTACTACGACGTGGCAAAGGTTTTAATCGCAGCCGGTGCGGAGGTGAACACACAAGGTCTGGACGACGACACGCCGCTTCACGACGCTTCCAGCAGCGGGCACAAAGACGTAAGGGATGAATCTCTTCGAGAAGCACACTGCAAACTGAACACATGTACTGAAGATCTCCTCAGGTCTGACATGCACTCGTCGGCCTCTTTGCTAGTACCTGCTTGGACCCCCTTTTGTTTGTCTTCGTGGCATAAATTCAACAAGATGTTGGACACGTTCCTCAGAGGTTCAAGGTGTTGGACACGTTCCTCAGAGGTTCTGGTTCTTCTTGACATGTTACTGCACAGTTTGTGCAGATTTGTCAGCAGCAGATTATGATGTGAATCACAAAACACCCCAAAGATGATCGATTGGATTGAGATCATGATCTGATGGCTGTGGAGACCCTTGGAGTCCATCGAGTCGAGATCATCAGACCAGGCGATGATTTTCCAAATTTTTAACTGTTTAATTTTGGTGTAGTTTCAGTTTCCTGTTCTTAGCTGACAGGAGCGGCACCCGGTGTGGTCTTCTGCTCCTGCAGCCCGACTGTTTCAAGGCTGGACGTGTTGTGTTCAGAGATGGTTTCCTGCAGGCCTCAGTTGGAACAAATCGTTATTTGAGCTACTGCTGCCTTTCTGCTCTTTTTCCTCTGACATTAAAAAGGTTTTTGTTGTCCACACAACTGCTGGATTTTTTTTTTTTTTTTTGATCATTCTCTTTAAAACTGAGAGACGGTGTGAAAAAGTCCCAGTGGATCAGCAGTTTGTGAAATACTCAGATCAACAACCTGGTTTGAACTTCAGCGTCTTCGTCTACACAGGCTTTGAGCTGCTGCCTCGTCATCGGCTCATTAGATATTTGTGTTAACAGGAAATTGAACAAGTGGGCTTAATAAAGTGCCCGGTGAGTGCATGTGAAGCTGTTGGTGGAAAATATAAAATAAATAAAAGAGGAGTCTGTGCACATGAATAAAAACATAACTCTAATGGAAATCTGATCCAAATTTTCAAAAATTAGTTACAACTTACAGAAGTTTCAGGTTTATTAATCATGCTCTAATTGTATTTTAATAACAAATTTCTTACATGTGTTAATCAAAAAGGTATTCTGTGCAGCACACAATGCTATTTTTTCTATTTACAGTTAAAAATATAAGTTTTCCTCTGCAGACTATCAACGGCTAATAGTTATATCGATTTAGCTGCACTGTATTCACAATATCTGTTAGAATTTTGCTACTCTATAGATTCATATTTGTCACAGTTTCAAATCATAAGTTTGAGCCTAATCCTCCTGATGTTCAGTATAGATTAAAAAACGTTTTGTTTTTTTTTTATCTGCAGATTGTGAAACTTCTGCTTCGTCACGGTGGAAATGCCTTCCAAGCAAACAAGCGTGGCGAGCGGCCAGTGGACGTGGCGGACTCTGCACAGCTGGAGCAGCTTCTTAAAGGCGAGGTGCCGATGTCGGATCAAGATGAAACCTCCTCAGGTTGGCGCTTATGTTTTAAAATAAGTGGCTCTAGTTTCTTTAGGTTAACAAGATGGAGGTGAATCTTGACTTTAGTGTTACAGTAGTCCCTCGTTTATCGCGGGGGATCCATACCCTGAAGACGTGCAATAAGTGAAAAACACGAAGTAGGAATAGTAATAAAAGTGCTGAGTAGTATTTTATTTTAGTATGTACAGCGTTTTAAAGCCTGCCCACACTCTTGCAATATTCTAAACAATGTTTCTAAACTCTAAACGCTCTAAAAGAGCACAGGATGTCATGATTTCAGCTCCCTGCCTCCGCTGCTCTCAGCCACCTGCAAGCGCTCTTGGCCACGCCCACTTTTATGCTTTGCACGGAGAACAGCTGATCAGCTGCAGCAGGAAGTTTATCCTGCAGTATGGGTTGCACAAAGGTGCAGCAGGTGCTTAATAATTTAAAATAATTTATTTTAAATTAAAATTCCATGCCGATCGTGTGGCTCATCCATCAGTCAGCCAGTTGTGTGCCATGTCCAATCTTATTTTGAAAAACCGCGATCGAGCGAGTCCGCAATAAACAAACCGCAAAGTAGCAAGGGACTACTGTAATACTGAAACTGCTCGTACAGACAGATTGTTTTACTTGAAAACTTTTTATTGTTTTTATAAAAATGCTCTTTTCTTCCCGGCAGAATCTGAAGACCCCTCGTCTGTCAATCCATCCAGTGTGGACGACAACATGGAGGACACCGATACTGAAAAAGACTCTGATGGCAAAGCGGCCACAAAGACACCAGGCATGGACGAGTACGAGTTTAAGGATGAGGAAGAGGAGGAGGACCTGAGTAAAGCCCTGAACGACAGACACATTCCCAGGAGGGAGCTGCGGCAGAGAGAAAAGGAGGACAAAGACAGGAATCATGTGGCAGGGAAGCAGAACAAGGCCGACTCTTCGTCAAAGTCCAAAAAGCAGAAAACGTCTCGCGTCCAGTGCAGCTCTGACACCTCCAGTGACGAAATGGAGAGCCTGCCAGAAAAAAGAAACT
Source organism: Garcialebias charrua (assembly GCA_038048925.1). Lineage (NCBI taxonomy): Eukaryota > Metazoa > Chordata > Actinopteri > Cyprinodontiformes > Rivulidae > Garcialebias > Garcialebias charrua. Next base: position 41,513 of record JBBPBX010006771.1, read on the forward strand.
CGCCCACCTGCTCTCAGAGTTCAGAGAGCCACAAACCCGACGGGAGATTGAAAAAGGACAATGTCGATCAAAAAGACAAAAGTAAAGTGAAGAGGAAGTGCAAAAGTCAGAACAAAAACAAAGAAAACCAGGAGGACGGGAAAGAGAACAGCAAAACTTTAGTTCTGTCTCTCGCCAACATGTCAGAGAGCACCGAGAAGGGTCGTGAGGAGGACTCCTTCAAGATGTCTTTCAGTCCAAAAGATGACTCCTCCGTCCACCTCTTCCATCTGTCGTCCATCAAGGCCCCTAAGCTGAACCACAGCTCGGCAGATAAACAGACTCCACTCAAACAGGAAAATACGAAGGTCTCCATCCTTGACGGCTCGTGTCCCGTGGACAAATACAACCACTATGATGGAGATTACTGCACTGAAAGCTCCAGCACCAAGGGGTGTAAACACAGGGAGAAGAGCAAGCACCAACAGAAAGACTCCGGCGTGGACGGAGACGACGGCCGTTCGAGCCCCTTCAAAGACAGCAGCATTGGAAACAGCCTGGACGGCAGCGACGGTGCCTTACAGAAGACAGACTTGGACGGCAAAGTAGTGAAGAAGCATAAACTCAAACACAAGGAGAAAGATAAACACAGGAGGGAGTACGAGGCCGAGCGGAGCCGACACAGGCAAAAGGAGGCCAGGAAAGACGGCCACAGGAATTTGGAGTTTGACAGAGAGTTCTGGAAAGAAAATTTCTTCAAAAGCGACGAGGCAGATGAACTTCTGGGAGTGAAAAGGGAAGGTGAAGACGTCGGCTCGCTCCAGAAGGCGGCAGATTCCTCTCCCGTCAAAGATGAGAGGAGCTCGAAAGAGAAGCACTCCAGCAGCAAAGAGAAAAGGCAGAGAGAGGAGCGGGAGAAAGAAAGGGCTGTGAAAAAGGAGCGAAAGGAGGCTGCCGGGAAGGAGGAGAGGGTGAGGGACTCGAAGCCGAGCGAGCGTGACGAGAAGGCGGACTGTCACGGCTCAGGCTGGATTCCTGAGGAGGCGCTGCAGAACAACAATGTGAAAGAAGAGGCCGAGGAGAAACCCGTAAGTGGGATCACTGCTGATCAGGACCAGCTGGAGCCCTCTGACAAAGGCTCACGTGAGAAATCTGACAAGAGGCTTCCAGAAAAAGAGAAGGATTCAGATAAAATGGAGAAAAGGCATATGGAGAAGGAGAAGAAGATTAAATTGGAGCACTCTGACAAAGCTGAGCCACAGAATTCAGTGGAGCGCTGGAAGGAAAAAGAGAAAATAGGAACCATTTCTTCCGTCTCGCCCAGAGATAAAAGCTTTAGAGAGAACGAAAGACTCAAATCTTTATCCGCCGTAAAGAAGCACGAAGACGGCAGGAAAAATAAAGACCGGTTTGACAAGCGGTCTGATAGGGAGAGGCAGGACAGAGAATACGTCGCAGTAGATCACAGAGACCGAGATCGTCCAAACGCTGAACGGAGAGGAAAACCTCTGGAGAAGTCCTCCGATCACAGCAAGCCTGATCGCTTCAAAGAAAAGGACTGCGACAGGAAAAAGAGAGAGAAGATAAAAGATGGAGGTCTTTCTTCAAGCTCCAACCTGAAGTTACTTTTAGAAGATAAGAAAAGTTATCTGTCAGAAAGCACTAAGGTTTTATCGTTGAAATCAAGAGAGGAAGTTGCGAGAACGCCAGAGAAGGATCGTGACCGGCGAGACCGGGACAGAGACTCTGATCGGCACAAGGACAAGGAGCGGCACAAAGAGCGCCCCCCGCCGGCTAAAACCAACAGACTGAAGCCCATCGAGGCCGACGCAGAAAAGACCAAATCTAAAGCTTCTGCAGGAGCACGAGACGGCAAGCCGAAAGAAAAGCGTCTCGTAAACGACGACCTGATGCAGACCAGCTTCGAGCGTATGCTCAGCATGAAGGACCAAGAGATCGAGCTGTTGCATCGGAAGCATGCGGAGAAGATGAAACAGAAGGAGCGGGAAAGGCTGAGACAGCGGCCCCTGACAGATCCAGGGAAGTCCAAGCCTAAAGACAGAACAAAGTCCGAACCGTGTTTGAGCAAGGAACTGATCCGCTCCAGGAGCTCCGAAGCGCCCAACGCCCAAAGCAGAGAAAGATCTAAAGACAGAACTGTGTCTCTGGATGGGAGGAGCCTGCCCACCATCGGGGCAAAGGTCATGTCGGCCGTGGAAAACTGTCTGAGCAGGTCGCCTCGGCCAGAGAGCGAACGCAGCGGCCTCATGTCCAGGTCCGTGTCTCTAGTCTCTGTAGCCAGCTCCGAGGATTCCTGCCAGGCCACGACACTGACCCCCAGAAACACCGAATACGACTCTGACGTGAACATGGAGGCCTCAGACTCCCAGCAAGCCTTCCTCCAGTCTTCCCTCATCATCCAAGCTGCCAGGTCGCCGTCCGTCCACGATAAAGATTGCAACAGTCTTCCAGACGTTCTCCAAACTAACCGGACGCTGCTCCTGGGCAAGCACGAATCTCCGTACCTCAGGGCTATTCTGAACGAGGACACCAACTCTTCAGCTGAGGGTAAAGGTGCTGAACATCTGTCCAAGTCCAGCCTGACCACGTCTCCAGGAGAGGAGCTGAGACCGAAGGAGACCCCAGAACCTGACGAGAGCCTCAGCAGTCAACAGAAATCAAACTCAGCTGCTGATCTAGTGATCGAGAGGGAGGGAGGCACAGATACACAACCGTTACTCTGTGATCTTCCAGGTGTAAACCTGAAAGCCCCACAGTCTGGTGCCTCTGAGAGCGGGTCAGCAGAGCACACGTTCCCCCTGGTCTCTGATCCAGCTGCTGAAAAAGACGCTCCGTGTCTGATGGAGACCTCACCTGGAGAAGAATCGGATCAACCTTTAACGTGTGCATCGTCTCCAGCAGTCGACCCGTCGACTCTCACCAACACGAACATCGTCCAGCAGAGAGACCCAGTACCGCCGGCCGCCGGTACCGAGAACCAGCAGCAGACCCTGTCGGGGAGTTCTGACCATAGCGACAATCCTGTGGAAAACCCCGACAGACCAGAAGAAGAGGACATGGAGACTGGTTCAGAGAACCTAAGAACAGAAAGGGCGGGGAGTCCGGTACTGTCCACCAGTTTGCACATTCCCATCGCTGCTGAAGGGGAGACATCACCCAGTTTAAACAAAACTGAGTCCAAAGGCTCAGAACACAACAGGATCTTAAATGATCCAGACTGCAAGAAGTCCTGGCCCCCCAGTGACGATGCAGCCTTTTGTCTTGGGTCTCATACGGAGGACAACGTGTCCTGTGTCAGTCTTGAATACAAGGCTGAGGAGAGGACCGACGTCCCACAGAGCTCAGAGACCAACAGAACTGAGAGTTCTCCGCTCGAAGGCAGCCCGAGTTCAGAAGGTGTGTCTGAATCCAAAGCTGAGCTCCACCCTGAGCCCATGGAGGCCACGCCAGCTGACGAGAAACCCGAGTCCTCGTCCGCAGCCGAAGAGCAGAGTCAGACCAGCATCCAGCCGGCAGCTCAGACGGACAGCAGCAACACCTCGGGGTGTTCCTCCCCTCAGTCCGGAGACCAGGAGTCCGACTCCTCGGGAGCCAAGCTCAAGCTCCGCCCCTCAGACGAGGAAGCGGACGTCCACGTTCCTCATCCGCGCAAGAGGAAGATGCCCAAGCTGCTGAGCTCCCCGCTGAGCGCTGCGGCTCAGCAGGAGAAGGAGCAGTGCCAGCAGTCTCTGGCGGCCATGGTGGACTCCGTGAAGCTGGAGGAGATCGAGCCCTACCAGACGGAGCGAGCCAACCCGTACTACGAGTTCCTGCACATACGCAAGAAGATCGAGGAGAAGCGCAAAGTGCTGTGCAACGTCACGCCCCAGCCGCCGCAGTATTACGACGAATACGTGACCTTTAATGGATCCTACCTCCTGGACGGGAACCCGCTCAGCAAACTCTGCATACCAACGGTGAGTGGCCAAACCTTTGACTAATAAACTCCACCGGAGCCTCGGGGTAAACGGTTTGAATTTGGATCTGGTTTCAGGCAAAACTGCTAACAGTTTTTGCATTAAATATTTGTTCGTGGATGAATGTTTTTATTCTTAGCCGTCGGTATTTCCTCTCTATGGCCGTGGTTCTCCAAAAAAAAAAAAAAAACACGCACAGAAACTTGTGACCCCGTCTTTGAACACATTTAGGCCTAGAGCATAATGTCAACAACTAGCATTGCAAAATAAACGTTAGTTTTCAATTTTGTTTATGGAAATCATCTCAAGATCCCCAACCTGATGTTTTGTGGCCCACAGTGGGGTTGTGACCCCAACTGTAAGAGCCAAAATGAATGGTATGTTGTTTAAAGGGTGGGTGACATCATCTATTAACTCAGACTGTTGACACTTTTAAATCTTCACTTAAAGGTGCTATGTGTAACTTTCTGTAGAGTGCAGAACTTAGAAAAATGTTCAACAGGCAAAGCATTCTGATCCCTCCCCCTCAGAGCCATATATGGCTCTGAGGGGGAGGCTCTGCTGAAATTCAAATTCAAGCTCTGTTTTTATTGGCTGATTCAAATTCAAGCTCTGTTTTTATTGGCTGGTTACAAACTCTGTTTTTATTGGCTGGTTAAGGACGGGTCACTCTGTGTTTTTAGTGTTTTTATAAATGCTGATAGAGAAGCAAGGGGACTATAGTTTTTTTCAGAGATTACTTTGTCTAACATCAGTTTGTCAGTAGATAGTGACAGAGTGAAGAAATATGTTAAAAATATATTGATAGAAAAGTTACAGAGTGACTGCATTACAAAGTTACATAGTGCAGCTTTAAGACTCATCTCTTTTACTTGGCATTTGATCCTCGCAGAATGTGAGATCAAATTTTGAGCAGATTTTATTGTTGTTGCATTTACTGATAGCTTTATTATGTTTAGTGGCACTAGATGCATTTTACTCTGTTTTTATTTTTTAACTGTAAAGCACTTTGGTCGACTTCGGTTGTTTTTATGTGCTATATAAATAAAATTGACATTGACATTTGCATATAGTGACACAATATAAATATCTTGTATCATTCAACTATGTTCGTTTTAGCAAACAAAATGATATATTAATGAAAATTCCTTTCAAAGTGAGTTTAAAATTAAAAACTGTTTCTTCACGGAACATCCGACTACACGCGAATGCAACATCTGTGACGTAGGAGGATGAACCTCAGTTCGCAGCTGCAATGATAATGCATATTCATTCTCTGCCAGATCGCCTTTTTTTTATTTGTATAACTTGAAAAATGCCAGTACGGTGTGTCGCATTTGGGCGTTCTAATATCATCAGTGAACAAGTGAGACTTTTCACTTTCCCAAAAGATGAAAACCTTCATCAAGAATGGAATAAATAAAGTTGTCCCCCCTCGGAGCTCCCTTGCTTCCTGAAAAGGTAAGACTCAAATAAATACGGGTGCAGACCTAAACTAGAACCTGCTGTTTCTTGTTCATCTAACTTTCTGCTTCCCAAACTGAAGACAAATAGCTCAAATCTTCATCTTAGATTGCTTATTTATTGTCCGCCATGAATATGTAAAAGGGGCGTTCTAAAGACGGTCCTAACCCTACGTCACAGATGTTGCATTTGCGTGTAGTCGGATGTCCCGTGAAGAAACACGGTTTTTAATTTTAAACTCACTTTGATAGGAATTTTCATTAATATATCAGAGTCAGAGAGTCAGAGTCAGAGAGAATTTATTGTCATTTGCACCGCATGTAGTACATGTGTTGAAAACGAGATTATGTACACAGGGTCCCAGTTACATCCAACAACAAATGCAAGAGAAAAACAACAACAACATCCAGGACCAACCAAGAGAGACATCAGCTAGTAACACACTAAGCCCCAATGCAGCAGAAAAACACCATTATAAACAGCAGCACGAACATGAGTCATCATGAGCAGATGGTCACAGATGAACGCAGCAACAAGAAACAGATCAGTATCAACATGATGTGACATCCTGCAGTGTCTATTCTTATTATCCATTTATTCATGAGTCTGACAGCCTCAGGGTAGAAGCTGTTCCTCAGTCTAGTGGTTCTACATTTGATGCTCCTCAACCTCCGTCCCGAGGGGAGCGGTGCAAAGAGTGAGTGTGCTGGGTGAGCGAGGTCTTTCATGATGCAGGTGGCTCTTTTTCTGCATCTGGAGGTGTAAATGTCTGTGATTGTGGGGAGACTGACTCCCACAGACTTCTGTGCAGCCTTCACCACTCTCTGTAGAGCTTTCCTCTCTGCAACTGTGCAGCCTCCATGCCACACGTTGATGCTGGAGCACAGGACGCTCTCCACTGCACACCTGTAGAACGAGGTGAGGACTGAGCTTCTCAGACCAGCTCGTCTCAGCCGTCTGAGGAAGTAGAGTCTTTGATGTCCTTTCTTGATCAGGCTGGTGGTGTTGTTGCTCCAGCTGAGGTTATCATTCAAGTGTACACCCAGGTACTTGTAGCTGGAGACCACCTCCACCGCAGATCCACCTATATACAGTGGGGTGTGGGTGTGTTTGTTCCTTCTGAAGTCCACAATCATCTCCTTCGTCTTCTTCACATTCATGTGAAGGTTGTTCTCTTTGCACCAGCTCTCCAGATGTTCCTAAGATATGAACTAAGAAAAACATCAGCTAAATATACTAAGCACTATAAAAACATTACTTCGAACAGCAGCATGAACATGAGTCTGTGTAAGCAGATGAGCACGAATGAACACAGCAACATGAAAACAGATCAGCAGCAACACAGTGTGATTTTTTTCTCTAACAGTGATTATCCTGGTTAGAGATTCATGAGTTTAACAGCCTCTGTGCTCGTCATGGATTGTCCATAACGAACACCATGTTCAGGCATAAGGGTGTACATATGTGCTCTTGGCACCAGGACACCCTAGGTCGCAGTTCGATGATCGACTTTGTTGTCGTCTCATCTGATCTGCGGCCGCATGTCCTGGACACTCGGGTGAAGAGAGGGGCGGAGCTGTCAACTGACCACTACCTGGTGGTGAGTTGGCTCCGATGGTGGGGGAGGATGCCGGTCAGACCTGGCAGACCCAAACGTATTGTGAGGGTCTGCTGGGAACGTCTGGCAGAGTCTCCCGTAAGACGGAGCTTTAACTCCCACCTCCGGGAGAGCTTTGAACACGTTCCGAGGGAGGCGGGGGACATTGAGCCCGAGTGGGCCATGTTCCGCGCCTCTATTGTCGAGGCAGCTTATCGGAGTTGTGGCCGCAAGGTTGTTGGTGCCTGTCGTGGTGGCAACCCTCGAACCCGGTGGTGGACACCGGCGGTGAGGGATGCTGTCAAGCTGAAGAAGGAGTCCTATTGGGCCTTTTTGGCCTGTGGGACCCCGGAAGCAGCAGATAGGTACCGGCAGTCCAAGCGGCATGCGGCTCGGGTGGTTGCTGAGGCAAAAACTCGGGCGTGGGAGGAGTTCGGAGAGGCCATGGAGAATGACTTCCGTACGGCTTCGAGGCGATTCTGGTCCACCATCCGGCGTCTCAGGGGGGGAAAGCGGTACGCGACCAACACCATTTATGGTGGGGATGGCGTGCTGTTGACCTCAACTCGGGATGTTGTGAGTCGGTGGGCGGAATACTTCGAAGACCTCCTCAATCCTACTGGCACGTCTTCCACTGAGGAAGCGGAGCCTGGGGACTTTGGGTCGGGCTCTCCAATCTCTGGTGCTGAGGTCACCGAGGTGGTTAAAAAGCTCCGCGGTGGCAGGGCTCCAGGGGTGGATGAGATTCGTCCTGAGTTCCTTAGGGCTCTGGATGTTGTGGGGTTGTGTTGGCTTACGCGACTCTGCAATATCGCGTGGACATCGGGGGCAGTTCCCTTGGATTGGCAGACTGGGGTGGTGGTTCCCCTATTCAAAAAGGGGGACCGTAGGGTGTGTTCCAACTATAGGGGGATCACACTCTTAAGCCTCCCTGGTAAGGTCTATTCAGGGGTTCTGGAGAGGAGGGTCCGTCGGATAGTCGAACCTCGGATTCAGGAGGAGCAGTGTGGTTTTCGTGCTGGTCGTGGAACACTGGACCAGCTCTACACCCTCAGCAGGGTCCTGGAGGGCGCGTGGGAGTTTGCCCAACCAGTTTACATGTGCTTTGTGGACTTGGAAAAGGCATTCGACNGCCTCGTTTACCGTTGGAGAGAAACGGTTCCCTGAGGTCACGATGGTTTGAATCCTGCAGCTGCAATGATCGATCATTCCAAGTCCCAAATCTAACCTCAGTGGTGAAGTCCAGAACCGATCGGATCAATACCGAAGTCTGTAAACAGGAACTTTGTCCCTTCAGGGTTCCTGTTCTCCAACGCGCAGCAGAAAGTGATCAACTTTAGACATGACACGTTGAAGTTGCTGTTTGGATTAAATGCTGCTCCTCTGTTGTTCAGGTTAAAGCTGCAAGTTGTCACTATTTACAGTATTTATTTACGCAATAAAATAAAGGCAGATTTTTAAATCTGCACATTTATCCGTTCTCATGATAAACATCTGCTGTACGCGCTGACGGGCAGATTGTGTTGCTTCTGTTTGCACAGATCGACTCCAGCGAGCACGAACATGTCCTAACTGAGTCAGATTCACTGAGCTAACGTTTGCCGTGGTAGTAGCTGAGAGTCATCCACAACACGCGCTTTAATCCATCGCACAGATCTCATGATATCATTTTCATTTCATTTACCCTTTGTTTATCCAGGAAGGGTTAGATGTTCAGGTAAATTAATTATTCATAAAGTTTTGTAGTTTAATCACACTTCCTGATCAACTCGGAACTGATTTTTATTAAATATACTCAATTTAATTTATAACTTTTATTTTTAACTTGCATCTTGTGTTTTTTGTGGTTTTGCTTTTACTAGTTTTTATATTTTTTAAACTTAATCTCTTCAATTTTTACACTTTTTTGTCATGTCTGGTGTTTCCTTGGCTCCTCGCCTGTTTGTTGTTTTTGTTTACTTGCTTGTTACTTCTTTATTTATTTGTTTTTATTTGGTGTAAAACACCATTAGTTTTCTTCACCTGCTATAACTTCATCTCTTCTCTACATTTTATGATTTTTGTCTAAAACTCATCGTTTTGTACGTAAATACTCAGAATGCAGATTTAATTCTCCTTTTACAGGTAGTCCCCGAATTACGAGCGCTCTGATCTGCGAGGTCCCAGACTTACGAGCTGCGAATTTTTGGAAAAAACGAAAAAAATACTGAGTTTTCATGTGTTTTTTCACTACAGTTAGCAAGTTAAGCATATAAACACACGTTTCCGATCATTTTTATGCACTCAAAAGTAGTTTTTAGATGAAAATAGAGTGTTTTTAGGTGCGCTGGCGAAAACCGTTCCAATTTACGAGCGGACTTCCGGGTTTACGAAGGAAATGGCGGCCGTTCCAAATTACGAGATTTCCGGTTTACGAGCGCCCCCTAGTGACGGATCTCGCTCGTAAATCGGGGAATACCTGTATTGAGTTCCTCTCGGCATCAGAAATGCAGGTGACCCACAGCCGAAGCTGTCCCTGAACGCCTCTTGTTCAGAGGCTAAAAACAAAGCTGCTGAAGCCGTTGCTCACTCGATGCGTTTGTGTTCTGTGCAGATAACTCCGCCTCCGTCGTTACCGGAGCCGCTGAAGGAAATGTTCAAACAACAAGAGGTCGTCCGGATGAAACTCCGGCTGCAGCACAGCATCGAGAGGGTGAGTGACACGCGTGAAACGCTCACGCACAGACGGGTCGGGTTCACGGCACTGACCGGACCGATTTCTGTTCCTTCAGGAGAAGCTGATAGTTTCAAATGAGCAGGAGGTCCTACGAGTCCACTACCGGGCAGCGAGAACCCTGGCCAATCAGACGCTGCCGTTCAGCGCCTGCACCGTCCTGCTGGACGCAGAGGTGTACAACATGCCTCAGGACGTCCAGGTGAGGAGCAGCAGGCTAGAGGTGAAACCACGCCCACCCAGTCCCATTTGTTAAATATCTCATCATCTTTGTTTGTTTTGCTTTGTAGAACGATGACGGTAAAACATCCGTAAGAGATCGATTCAACGCCCGGCAGTTCATGTCCTGGTTACAGGATGTCGACGACAAGTTTGACAAACTAAAGGTAGGAGCAGCGGAGCTCGCTCCGAAGGAGACCTGTCTGTTATATATTTGTTTATATGTTTTAAATTAGCTAGAGAAACTGCATTTCCTGCGAAAAATGCAGTTTTGTAGAAGAACCTGTTGAAAAACAGCTGAAATTAACTAAAAAATACTGAAAAAGTTGCTGAAACGTAGCTGAAAAGGCAGAAAGAAGTTTAAGCTAAAAGAAGGAAGTGGAAAGAGCTGAAATAAGCTTAAAATGTTTGGATTTAGCTGAAAAAACTAAATTAGGCACAAAACAGTTAAATAGTATGGTAGTTGAAATAATAGAAAAAGCTAAAACTAGCAGAAATAAGGTAATTCAGAGTCGGAGTACTTTTATTAACATTGCACAAGTTTGCACCAGTACAGCGTGAATATGTACGCACAGTCATCCTGAAGGGGGCGAGTGTGTGAAGCTGCTGCTATCAGACCACATGAGACATCATATCACATTATGTTCTTCAGCGCGGCCTCTCCCATCCGTATCGGGATGAAGGTCAGGTCAAAGGTGTGAAAACAAGGAAAGAACCATGAGGGTCACAGCGTTGGTATTAAAAAAAGATGTATCACATTTTGTCTTTCATGACACCATATGAGACAGGAAAAACTATACCAGAAGCACATTCAAGACAATCAGATGTTGCATTTTGAGACTGAGGCAGTGAGATTTCTGTCCATGAGACATTCCAGATAGCAAACAGTTATGGGATGTAACCAGCCGGCCTCCGATAACGCTGTAGGTGCAGCTGTTTGCCTCAGTAAAACACGTCTCAGGAGAAATTTGATATCCAGCCTTTTCCAAGGCTGTTTAGGGTAAGTCAGATAAGGATTACAAATATTTTTCACTTCAGGCAGACAGTATAATTTCCTTCAGCCTTGAGTCCTGCTAGGGCAACTCTGATATGGTCCAATTCGGGACTTTATCCACTGATCCAAGCTGTGGCCCTTAGATGTTGATCACCAGCGTCCAGAGTCCCAATCCGAGCGGATGATCTGCGATCCTCAGAGATCATGTTCACCTTCCGGATTTGCACGTAAACAGCTGATTTCCGGGGTCACGGCGCAGATCAGATCGGGTGCTCCAGCATTAGGTTCTGCTGAATCTCTCCCTCATTTGCCGATAGGCCAGTGCTCCACAAAACGCCAAAAAAAAAGCAAAGCGCTGCCATCGTAATCCAATTAAAATCCAGATTCTTCACATTCCCTTAAAATCCAGATTCTTCACATTCCCTGAGAGCACACAGAGCGAGACGCTCACCATTCCATTGGAATCCATGGCGTATCCTCTCGTTTCGTCTGCGGGGATGGGCCGGCTCCCCCGTGCCTTGCCTTTTGTTGAAATCTTTCAGTAGAGTTGGGCTGAATGTAGCAAAAGGTTACCACGAAAAACTTGGAATTTTTCTGAAAACAGCTAAAATTAGCTAGAAAATGCCGTAAAGGTGGCTAAATAGGTAGACCAAGCTTAAAATAGCAGAAGAAAGAATTCATGTTTGCCCAATTAGGCTGAAAGGAGCTGAAATTACATTTTTCTTTTCAATTTATTTAAGTACCATAGCGCCAACTCGGAACAGAAGTCGTGGCAGAGCATTGAACAGGAACATTACATACATAAACATCAGGTAACAATGTTATTTATCTAATGAGCACAAAAAATTGGTTATACAGTATGTGCAAAAAAGCAGAAATGTTCAAAATCAGCTCAATAGTAGCTAAAAAAAGCAGAATCGAGCTTAAATTACCAGAAGGACGTGAAGAGAGCACATTTTTGCTGAATTGGGCTGAAAGAAGGTTGAAATCAGTGCAAAAAATGTGGCTTTAGCTGAAAAGGCTAAAATTTGCATAAACAGCTGAAATGGCAGAAAAACTGAAACTTGCATAAATAAGCCGAAAGGAGCTGAAATTAGCATCAAGAAGTTAGAAGCACAAAAATGTTTTGGTTAGCAGAAAGAATCAGAAAGGAGCACAAGACGGCTGAAAAACAGCTGAAATTCGCTGAGAAAGTTTCAATTTGCACAAGGAAGCTGAAAGAAGCTGAAGCAGAACAAAATGTGAAATGAGCAGTAAACGTTTGTGAACGGATCGAAAGTTTGAAGGATGTAAAATGAGCTCAATTCATTTTCTATGAGGGGGGAAAAAGGCAGAAAAGGCTAAATATTTCAAAAAGCTAAAGTTGCACCAATACCAAAAGTCATAGCAGGATTGTCCTGAACGAGCTGAACGTTTTGTTGAAATGGCACAAAAATTTGTGGAACGAGAAAATGTACGGAAGAAAAATGGATCAGAGTGAACGCTTCATAACATATTTGTAATATATTGAATAAACGTTATGCTTCATAAACATTCTCACTGTTAGAAGTCCTGTTTTAATCAAACCACACCCCCGTACGAACATTTACAGACTAAAGACAGACTAAAAGTTTAACATGTTCGGGCGGAGGGGCCCTGAACGCATCATGTTCTAGCTGTGTCTGAACCAGACCTGAGTGTTAATCCCTGCAGATTAGATGTTCTTCACGAGCGTCCAGCTGAAGTGACGTCCTGTCCCTGTCCCTCCGCAGACATGTCTCCTGATGAGGCAGCAGCACGAGGCGGCGGCTCTGAACGCCGTGCAGCGTCTGGAGTGGCAGCTCAAGCTGCAGGAGCTGGACCTGGCCACCTACAAGTCCACCAGCATCTTCGAGATCCCCGAGTTCTACATCCCGCTGGTGGAGGTCAACGACGACTTCGACCTCACGCCCATATGAGCCGAACGCTGGGGGAGGATCAAACGAAGCACTTAGACTGCAGCGCCGGCACAAAGGAGCGCTGAAGACGGTTTGACTCCAGAGCTCCTCCAGGAGGAGCAGGAGGCCTGAGCAGGAAAACGGCGTCCGAGAAGCGGACGAGTCCGGGCGGGTCGGAGCCGCCGCTCCTCACGCAGCGTCACGCAGCTGACGGGTTTTCAGAGTGTTCATACTTCGTGTACAGGCCGTGCTCTTAATTTTTTAACTTATTTTATACATTCAAAATGTGCATTTTGTAAATAGTTCTGTAATTATTTTAAACCTGTACAAAACAAAAATAGATATTTTGATTGTAAACTCGTCGTCTGTTTTAATGGACCAAAGTTGTTGTTTTTATATCGCGTGTCCTCTTCGTTCGTGACGTTCTCGTTGTTGTTGTTTTGTTTTTTCTTTGGCCCACTCCTCCCTCGCCTGGAGCTTCGCGCCGCAGCCGAAGGGTTCGGCTTCGGCTGTTTAACGCTCTGCATGTTCGTACTTCCTCCCCTTCAAGGCTGTAATGTGGAACTTTAATTGTGACGTTTTCTGACGTGTTTCAGCGCTTTATTTTTTATTTTCCTCCCCGACATCGTGTCTCTTTTCTCCGCCTCGCTCCTCGTGTGTTGCTCATTGTGTCTCGCGCACATTAAAGTCTGTTGCTTCCAAGAAAAAAATTAAAATTAAAAAACTTTTACAGTTTCAATGTGAGATCACAACAAATCCTATTTTTTCAACATATTGCCTTTTGAACGATAGTTCTAAAAAAAATGTCTATTTTAATATTTACTTGTTACATGACATGTACATATTTGTAATATATAATTGAATAAATTTTATTTGTTGTGAAACTACTTTATTTTTTGTCTGTTGAATTATTTGAGTTCTTCCTGTGCAGTTTTGTTCTACACCAGTAGGTGGCGCTGTTGGCAGGAAAAATTAAATACAGCGTTGACCTTTATCAGAGTCAGAGAGTCATTTGCACCGCATGTGGTACATGTGATGAAAACGAGAGCGTTCCAGTTACCAGTGTACCTTATGTACACGGGGTCCCAGTTACATCCAACAAGAAATGCAAGAGAAAAACAGTAATAACATCTAGAATTAACTAAGAGAAACATCAACTAGTAATACACTAACTAAGCTCTAATGTAGTGGAAAAACATCATTATAAACA
>JBBPBX010006771.1:55688-67360 GCA_038048925.1 Garcialebias charrua
AAACAGCAGCACGAACATGAGTCTGTATGAGCAGATGGTCACAGATGAACACAGCAACAAGAAAACAGATCAGCATCAGCATGATGTGATATTTTGCAGTGATTATTCTTATTATTTATTTATTCATGAGTCTAACAGCCTCAGGGTAGAAGCTGTTCCTCAGTCCAGTGGTTCTACATTTGATGCTCCTCAACCTCCGTCCTGAGGGGAGTGGGGCAAAGAGTGAGTGTGCTGGGTGAGTGAGGTCTTTCATGATGCAGGTTATGAGCAGAAATTTAATTTAAAATAGAAAAATATTAAGTTTTGGTTGTTTGAAACATTAACTCACTTCCTTTTTTGGCATTTCCATCTTCTGGGGTCTCCACAGCGAGTCATCCTCCTCCACCTCCCTCTGTCCTCACTACCTCCATGTCCTCTAACTCCATCCAGACACAGGTTTGCCAAGTTTAGCTTTATGTACTTTTGAGCTGATTTTAGATATTGTGCTAATTTTAGGTACTAGCTGATTTAGCTTTAAGATGTGATTTTGCTAACTAGCTTATAGCTACTATTTTTCCAATTTAAAGATATTAGTCATTTACACATTTTTAGCTTTAGACACTTAAATTGTTTTAGTTTTTAGTTACATCGCAAATTTTAACTTTTAGGAAATAGGTTAAATACGCCTACTTCACCCACTGTAGCATTTGTTCATTTTAGCTTAGCTGATTTAAACTTTTAGTTGTTTAACCTGTTTTAGCTTTTAGAGGCAAATGTGCTAAATTTGGCATTTAGGTACAATTGAGATGATTTTAACTTTTAGATACTCTTGCTAATTTAAGCTTTTAGTTTTTATTTTACACATTTTTAGCTTTCAGATACTTTTTAATCATTTAAGCTTCTGTTTTTTTTTTTCATTCATTCAACCTTTATTTAGTCAGGTAAATCTCATTGAGCCTCGTGGACTCATTTACAAGAGCGACCTGCTACAAACTAAAGAATGATGAACAGCAATGGTAGAATTTCCTAAAACAAGAGAAATACAGAATTTTTTATAAACAAAGTAGCAAAACATGTTTAGCTTTTAGTTTAGGTGTTTGTTTCTGTCATTTTAGCTTCTGCTTAGCTGATTTTTATTGAACGGCTCGGTGATGCAGCGGTCAAACCTCTGCAGTTTGACAGAACATGAACATTCTGCAGATTAATTTTAAAACTAAATGATAATCCTGATTTCATTTATTTTATTCATTTTATAAAACAAATACATAACAAACAAACTCGTGTATCTTATGAAAATATAAAATGAAAGGCGGCAGAAAGAAGAAAATATCTCATATCTGCCCCTTTTCAAAATAATCAATTCAAACAATAAGTAATAAAAAAATGAACAACTCATCTCAGTTTTCAAATTTTGAAATACAGTATTACACATTGAACTACTTCATATGTATTTCTTTAACAATTCACTCTTTATCATTTTCTTGAACACAAACATTGACATTGCTTTTTTCACATCACACTCCAAGTCATTCCACAATCCAACTCCCTGGACTGAGGTAGACCGTCCCTTCAAACTAGTTATGTATTGTCTTTACAAATACATCAGTTCCCTTTAGGTTGTAACAGCTTGATCTTTTAACAAAATGTCTCTGAATACTGTATTTAAGGGTAGTGCATTGTTATGAGCTTTATACATCATCATTAAAATATGGTAATCTACTAAATCATGGAACTTCAGTAATTTCAACTGAAAAAATAATATAGGCTACAGTACTAGATGGATGACAGTAATGTTTTCTTGCACTAATCCTTATGGCTCTTTTCTGTAAAATAAAAATAGGTTTTGTAATAGTTTTACATGCTTTTCCCCAAACATCAATGCAATATTAAATGTGGAACAATGATAGTGTTATACAACAATACAACTTTTGTCATTCAATAGGTCCCTAACCTTATACAGTACAGCAATGGATTTAGATATTTTCATTTTTACAGAATCTATATGTTTTTTCCAAGTTATTTTGTCATCAATGACAACACCCAAGAACTTGACCTCACTCACTCTACGGATCTCACCACCCTCAATTGTAAATTGGACATCTGCAGTTTTCTTTTTATTACCAAATATCATATAATGGGTTTTTTCTAGATTTAATGATAATTTGTTTAGTTTAAACCAAGTCTGTATGTTGACAAATTCCTTCTTCATCAATTCCAACATCTGATTCATATCCTCACCCAAACAAAAAAAAGTACAGTAGTATCATCCGCAAAGAGGATACATCTGAGGAGTCCCGACACATTAACCAAATCATTAACATATAAAATAAACAACTTAGGTCCAAGTACAGAGCCTTGGGGAACTCAGCAGGTAATATTACAAAAAATCAGATTTTACATAATCAATCTGTACAAACTGCTTCCTATCTTTCAAATACCTATAGGTGCTGGTCCTCTAATGCCATACACATTCAATTTCTCAAGGAGAATGGTGTGATCTATTGTGTCAAAAGCCTTTTTTAAATCAACAAATATACTTATACCATATTGTTTTTTATCAACAGCTAGTTATTTCTTCCATAAACTGAGAGCCGCATAGATGTGGAATTCTTTGCTCTAAGCCCATGACTATCACTTAAAATATCTTGCCCATCAACAAATTTGTCCAATCGGTTAACAAATAATTTTCTAAAATTTTTGAGAACTGTGGTAATAATGAAATGTGGTCTGTAATTATTAAATGCACATTTGTCACCATTTTTAAAGAGTGGAACAACCTTAGCTACTGTCATTCTGTCTGGGAATGTTCCTGTCGAAAAAGACAATTACGGTACATATATGTGTAGTGGGCATGACCGTGTCCACTTTGATACACCTGTGTATTTTTGAACTGTTCCAGAGATGACCTTTACTGACCTCTCAGTAAAACGAGACATTTAACACAATTTATTTTATTAGTTTAAATCAAAGGACAGATTCACTCAAAAAGAGACTATTTCTATCTTTGATTTTGTGCTAATAACAAATATAATCAGAGCATCACCTGTTTTTATTCATGAGCAATGTTGTAGTTTACAATATATCATGATCACATATGTTATATGCTGTGTTATTTCTTTCTTTAAATGTGAAGCATTACTGTGTCACTTCTGCACTAACGATGTATTCACAAATTGTGTGAAAGTTGAGGGCTCGGGTCAGAGAGGCCCGACCGTTTTGTTTAGAAATCAGAAGACAGTTAATCCGTTGTTTTCATGAGAAGGGCTCCAGCACTCTCTGTCTTTCCAAAACATTTTCACTCTGCTTTGAATTTCACCTTGAATCTTGATAACAACAAGTGAACTCCTCGCTGGTCCACAGACCAATGAAAAAAGACAAGTCTCTCTCATCTCAGAGTTCTTTCTTAAAGTTCTAAGCTAAGCTGGAATGTCGGGAGTCTGCGAGAGTTTTGAAGGAACCAGGGAGTTCCAGAGAGTCTGCTGGGAACGTCAAGAGATGTGAACTTTTCCCAAAGAGCTGGATGGACGTTTAGTCACACGCTAAGGACACGTCATCCAGTTAAGGACTAATAACATGCTGTTATGAGTCCACTTAGAACGAGCGTACAAGCTCAGAACTTTGAATTAAATTCCTTTATGGAATAAGTTGTCTTGAAGTCAACCAGTAGCTGACATATTTTCTGATGATCGACGCGGATCCCAGGAGACGTTGAAAACGTAAACCAGAACCGGCTCGGACGTGCTGGGCCTGAAGGACTCTGTGCATCTGAAAGGCTGGTGTCATCTCTTTATCAGACTCGTCGTCAAAGGTAAAGAGCTGTTTACAAACGTACCTGGATTTAGCAGAAGTCTGATGGAAAGTGTCACTTCTGGTAACATGCTCAAGACAATTTCCTTTAAACCATCTCTCCATCTTTCCTCCTATCTCCTTTCCCTCAATTCTAAGCTGGAAACTAATTAAGTCATAGAGCCTCAGACTAAATATGTTAACATCCTGTATTTATGTCTGTTGTGTTACAATTTAAATGTGCTGACGTGTTAAATTGCAAGAAAGTGAAATCATGTCAATCAAGTGTAATGGTGTTAATTTAGTTGATTTATTCTAAATAAATGGTAGTGTCTTTGGCACACCAAACTAAGTTAACGTGTCCATTGTCACTTAATGGCTTTATTTATTCATCCATCATAAAGATCACAGAAATATTGGGTAAACTGAAAAAGAAAGAATCCGTGAAATTACTATTCAATCTGAACGAGTAAATTAATTAAGGATAAAGAGGTCAGCTTAATACTGACCCCTGCTAAAATCCTTTACATCTGGGTGGCACCGTATGTGTTTAAAGACACAATATGGTGGTTCCCCTCATGTTTACTTCATATGTAAAAGGGACAATAACATGACTCATTTTATCTTTCACAAACATCTGCCCAGTCTTTAGATTTCTTGTCTGAAAATTTGTTTACTAGATTCATTATTTCTTCTTTATCTGTTCCTTTCAGAAAATTTTTTTTTACACAACCATTAATTAAAGAGTTCACATATCTCCATCCACTTTAGGTAAATGCTAAAGGGACAATAACATGACTCATTATATCTTTCACAAACATCATATAGATCTCCATCCACTTGTAGCCGGGACAGCTTGTCCATGAAGTACGGCGCTGCACACTTCCTCTTGCCCATGGAAGACGGACGCCGTGATAGAGCACAGCTAGTCTGTTAGGGAGACAGGTAATCAGCATTTACATTTAAAAGTAGGTAGATCACAAAGGAGATCAGATTCCAGGCTGATGCTGATGACTTGTGCAGAGCAGAGGTGACTGCTAGAGTGGCATACAGAGCACTGGTCTCACTTTAGAGAAGGTAAGGGCTGTTTCTTATGATTGTCGGGCTGGTTAATGTGATGGTTTAATCTGATCTCTTTTGTGTGTAGGTTGCCCTGCTATTGTTTCAGTTTTTGATTTATTTTACTTTTAGTTTTGGAAGGGTTTTAACTACAGTATTTTATTCTTTTTTTGGTGTTAAGAGAGCCAATATAGTCTCCCACTTCTAGTGTGGTCATTTATAAATGATAGTCTAAATTGTGACTATATTTTAATAAACTGTATTTAACTTGCAGCAGTGCCTCTGTTTTTTACAATCTTATCTGTGTGGTCTGGTTAAAGAAGGGCCTAAGGCCCTCCACATATGATGAAAGCTGTACCTTAGGTCACACACTGACGTTGCTGGTAGAACTTTGTAAGACAGTGGCACATGCTTGCAGAAATTTGTTTTACTGATTTGAATAGGGCTAGGTAGGAGTAGTGTTTTTTGTTTGTTTTTGTTTTTTACTGAAACAGTACAGTAGCAGGTTTGACGAGGGACACGGAGTCTGATCAATCTGTGATGGAACATGAAAGGAACTCTACGCTGTGGAACCATGGAGGAGCAGCTTCAGGAGCTGAAGAACATGTTGCATCACCTTCAGGTGGAGAACCAGAAACTTCAAGAAAAGTTTATGACTGATCAAGACTCTTTACCTTCTACCTCTAGTGGTGTGACAGGGAAGGGTCCCCAACCTGTCTCTGCGGGGGAAGTGCCAGTAATGGAGCGGCTCTTTTACATCCCAAGGGAACGTAAATGTCCTGTTTTTAGAGGTACTGTTGGGATTGGGGTATGGACTGGATAGAGGAGGTCCGATCCAGTGTACGGGCTGGACATCTATCTTCTCTAGAACAAGCCTATTTTGTGTTTGATCACCTGGAAGGTGAAGCTAAAGAGGAAATACGATATAGGCCCCGGGCTGAACAGAGAGGACCCTGAACGCATTTTTGCAATTTTACAAGAACTGTATGGTTGCTCTAAGTCTTATGTAACTTTGCAGGAAGATTTTTTTTCTAGAAGACAGGAAGAGGGTGAATCATTGAAGGAGTTTTCTCATGCACTGTTTTGTTTAATGGAAAAGATTACTGCCAATGCACCAAATGCTGTTGTTAATGGTGCCATGCTTTTGAGAGACCAGTTTGCTGAACATGTCCTTGATCCTACCTTACGTAGAGAATTGAAAAAACTAATTAGAGAAAACCCAGAGTGTACGCTTTTGGACATTAGGAAGGAAGCAATTAGGTGGGAACAGGAGGGACAACCAGCTGAAGTAAGAAAAAGGAGCTACTCTGTACCATCATATTGTGCATTACACAGATCCCAAAGCAGTAGACCAGATTCAGAGGTTGTCTCAGGGTCTTCTGATTTGTCAGAAATAAAGGAAATGTTGTTAAAGCAACAGGATCAGATTAATCTGCTCTCTCAAAATGTGTTACAGTTGCAATCCATCTCAAGGTCCTCACATCGGCCATATTTGAACAGAACAACCCCCATTATCTGCAGGCGCTGCCAGAAACCTGGTCATATAGCCAGAAACTGTAATCAACAGAGGATGAACCTCATCCTGCAGCATCCAACTCCACTACAAGGAGAGGCTGCGGCTACTTACCAGCAGGCGGGAAAGCAGCCAAGCTGTCCAGATGTAACCCAACATGGGCTCCAGGCTGCAGTGTCCATTTTCCCCACCCATGCCCCTAATGACATCATCACCCTCCAAGAAGCTGATCCTACCATAAGTGTGTTTTTAAAGTCGTGGAGGACACAGAGATGTCCAGATAAGGCAGAAAGGGCCAGTGTCTCCCCAAAAGTCCTGGAGCTACTTCGACAATGGAGCAAAGTGGTCCAGCTGAATGGCCTGTTATATCGCCATACACAGCGTCCTGATGGGAGTGATTGCTGCTGCCTGAGTCCTTGAAGGAGGAGGTGATGAAACAGCTGCACCAACGTCATGGACATCAGGGAGTGGAGCGGACCACTGAGCTCATTAGGGAGCGGTGCTACTGGCCTCTGATGCACAAAGAGATTAGAGATTGGTGCCAACGATGTGAACGTTGCACCTTGGCCAAAGCGACACACCCCCAGGCACGGGCAGCCATGGGCCATTTGTTGGCCTCAAGACCAAACCAAGTCTTGGCGATAGATTTTACCTTGAAAGAACCATCACAAGATGGTAAGGAAAATGTTCTCATCATGACTGATGTGCTTTCAAAATTTACCCAGGCTGTAGCAACCAAAGACCAGAGGGCCTCTACAGTTGCTCTTCAAGAGACTGGAGAAAGCTTGGGCCCCCTCCGACGGACGACAAGGAAAACGGCCGGTTATCATTCAAACCCCCATCACCTTCCAGAGAGGCCAAGATGTAAGGTCAAAGGGGCTACAGTCTCTCAGATCACTGGTGCTGATAGCAATGTGGCTGATATTTTTCGACCATGGTGTTAGTGGGGTATTTATATGTTGACGGGCCGTCAACACAAAAAGTTGGGGTAGATTGTAGCCAGGTCAACTTGTCCATGAAGTACGGCGCTGCACACTTCCTCTTGCCCTTATATGGAAGACGCCGTGATAGAGCACAGCTGGTCTGTTAGGGAGACAGGTAATCAGCATTTACATTTTTTTTTTCAACATATTTATTGAATTTTTATAACAAAAGTGAAACAAGTGACAACAATATGTACAACATAAGATTCACGTTAAGTAACTTAATCCCCAAAGTAAGCTAATATAATCACACACAAAAAAGATATANAGGGAGACAATTCAACTCACTCCTTTATCTTTAAAACTGTGTTAGGATAGGCTAAGTGCTTGGTAACTGTACAGTACTGTACATTTATTCATTTATTTAAAATATATATATATATTTTTTTTTTGTATGTGATCCGACTTACGTCATTTTCAACTTACGAACGGCCCGTAGGTACGGAACTCGTTCGTAAGTCGGGGACTACCTGTATTTGTCTAAATAGCTCATAAACCACTCGGCGGATTTTCTTTCAGCTTACAGAAAGTAATTATTTGGGTTTCATTTACAAACTGTTGACTATGAGACATTTGAGATAAAATTTGATTTATTTATAATTTATTTTCGCAGTGCACACAACCGTTTGGAAGACGTCAAAGCGAAACTATTTAAATCCAACAGATTTGACCATTTCCTGAATTTATTAAGGAACGGTTAAGCTCAGGAACCCTTGTGCTATAATGTCAGCTATAATTTTTAGCAAACAAATAATTGTTTTTACCGTGTTAATCTTCTTAAAGCCTTGCTGTGCGCTCCTGTGGCAGACATTTGCAGCAGAGTTTTTTTTTTTTTCAACATTATATTTATTGAATTTTTATAACAGAAGTGAAACAAGTGACAACAATATGTATAACATAAGATTCACGTTAAGTAACTTAATCCCCAAAGTAAGTAAAAAATAAATAAAATAAAAAATAAAACAAACAAAACAAAACCTCAGCAATCTACACATTTCTCTTAATGTCCTTTGTATTGTTTCAGAAACTTGGTCAAAGGTGACCATGCTTCCTCAAATTTCGCTCCCTTTCCTCTGACAATATAAGTGAGTCGCTCCAGAGTCATACATGATGCCATTTCCTTCACCCACATGTGGTTTGTCGGTATGTCCATTTTTTTCCAGTGCAGAGATATTAATCTCCTGGCCTGCAGAAGTCCAAAGTCAATCAATTTTAACTGTCTGGAGCTAAAAGCACAGATCTCTGGGTAGATACCTAAAACACACATTCTAGGCTCAGCAGGTACATTCACTCCAATGATCTTTGACAAAGTTTGCGTTATTATGTTCCAATATTGCTGTATTTTTGGACACTCCCATACACAGTGAAAAAGAGTACCCTTTCCAACCAAGCACTTACAGCAGTTATCTGGAATGTTAGGTGCCCAGCGGTTCAGTTTGACTGGAGTTATATAAGTTCTCATCAACCACTTGTATTGGAGGAGTTTCATCCTTGTATTAATTGACTGCTTTTGGGCTTTTAAGCATGCAGTTTCCCAGTCCTCCACCTGTATCTCTTCTTGGATATCAGCTCGCCATGCGTCCAACCTATCTACGGTGGATTCCTTATCATGCCTTAGTAAAGCTGCGTAAAATAAAGAAACATGACCCCTCCTCTCCAAATTTTCTAGTACAATATTTTCTAGGTATGACAGTGGTGGTCTGGATTCAATTAGTTTATGTTTTGACGTAATGAAATGTTTAATTTGTAAATACTTGTAAAAGTGTTTCTTTGGAATGTTATATATTTGACATAACTGCTCAAATGTAAGAATCTTATCATCCTTATAAAGATCTGCCAATTTCTGTACACCTTTGTTTGCCCAGATTTTGAAACCTCCATCAGCTCTTCCTGCTTTAAAGTATCTGTTCCCCCAGATAGGTGAAAAATAAGAAATAGAGGGGGTATCTCCAATATATTGATTGGTCCTATACCAAACATCAATTGAGTTCTTTAAAAATGGGTTTTTTGTCATTTTTATCAATTGCTTTGGGTTTGCAGAGTACAAATACAGGTTTAATCTGAGGTCTGTTGCTAATTGTTCAATTTTTATCCATGCTGGGGGTGTTTCAATTGAAAAATAGAACATGATTGCGCGTAGCTGGGCGGACCAATAATACAATTTAAGATTAGGGAGTTGTAACCCCCCTCTCTCATATGGCAGGTACAACAGGCGAAGTCTTAATCTAGGTTTTTTATTGTTCCAAATGAATCTATTAAAAATGGAGTTCAAACCATCAAAAAATTGTTTTGGAAGGGGCAAAGGAATTGACAGAAAAAGATACAAAAATTTTGGTAATATACTCATTTTGATCATGTTTATTCGGCTGATCATTGATATAGGCATTATCATCCATTTATTTAGTGAATCATTTACTTCACTGACCAGAGGGTCATAGTTTGATGATACAATGCTTTTAATTTCCGGGGTGATTCTAACACCAAGGTACACAATGGAGCCAAGATGGTCTAGTGGCAGGGCTTTTGACTTGGGACCCGAAGGACGTGGGTTCGCGCCCCTGCCACTACCCACCTTGGGGTGTCTATGAGTGCACACCTATTTCTCCAGCTCCCCGGGCGCTTTCAGGCTGCTCACTGCACCACCTGGTAGGTGGTTGGGTTAAATGCAGAGACGAATTTCGTCTGTGTATGGGAAACATACGCAGATGACAGGAAAAGACATTATTATTATTATTACAAATCCCTCCCTTGCATTGAGAAATGGGGTTTGTATAACCGGGCTCAATCTTTCATCCTTATTTAAAAATAAAATAGAGGACTTTGAATCATTTATTTTATAGCCAGAGAACTGACCAAACAACTCTATTTGTTGTATTAAAGTGGGGATGCTAATGGATAACCTAGTCAAAAAAAACTATCAGATCATCAGCATACAATGCCAATCTATGCTCTTGGTCTCCCAACCGGATACCAAACAGATCAGTTCGCATTCTTAACATCATTGCCAAGGGTTCTATAGCCAGAACAAATAACATTGGAGATAACGGGCAACCCTGGCGAGTGGAACGTTCTAATGTGAAAGGTTTAGAAGCTAAGTTGTTTGTCCAAACACTGGCCTTGGGAATTGTATATAAAAGCTTCACCCATTTGAGAAAGTTGCAGCCAAATCCATATCTCGGAAGAACATTAAATAAGTATGACCATTCAATTCTATCAAAGGCCTGACATGCATCAAGTGATAATAACGCTGTATCTTTCGTATCAGATTTCTCATGAATTATGTTCAGGACTGTTCTTATGTTGTGAAACCCTTGACGTTTTGGTACAAATCCGTTTTGATCATTATGAACTAAATGTGAGATATAGGGGTCTAATCTTTTTGCTAAAGCTTTACATAATATTTTAGTGTCCACTCCCATCAGGCTAATTGGTCTAAATGAAGAACACTCCTCAGGGGGTTTACCTGGCTTTAATATCAGTATGATCATTGCTTGTCTCAAAGTGGGTTGGAGAACTTCATTCCTGAATGCCTCTTCATACATGTTGAAAAGTGGAACTTTAGGTTTATCTTTGAAAGTTTTGTAAAATTCAATGGAGAAGCCATCTGGCCCAGGGGCTTTACCACTATTAATACTTTGTATGGCCTGTGAGATTTCTCCAACCGTTAAATCTAAATCCAGTTCCTTTTTTGTCTCTTCTGTGAGAGTCTGAAACTAAAGTTGGTCTAAGAATATATCCTGTTCTGTCAAGGCATGGGCACACTCTGATTTATCCACAGTATTCTTGGGGGTGTCACTGTAGAAGCGAATGTGCATTGTACTTCCTGTCCGACACCGGAAGTGCCTTTATTCCATAGGCGGAGTATGTATCGCGGGTGTTTTTGAAAGTTATTTTCATTCATTTTATCGGAGCAAACACAGCTTTTGTTTAAACGGAACGTTTACTGAAATGTCCTACCGGGGTTCAGGTACCTGCTGTGCTGTTCGCGGCTGCACCAACAACCGGACCAAGCTAAATCTTTGGCTAAAACAACAGTGTTTTCAACACGGACCCAAAACAAAGAAAGAGTGTCCCTGCATCCTACTCTATGGCTGTGTCTGCGCGATCAGGTAACATCTGTAATTTCTTTTTATTCAGGGAGGGTTTATTAATGAGAGTTTTGGATGATTTACTGTCTTAAAATGATATATGTCAGGCGCGACCGGTATCTTTAGCCGAGATAGCTGCTAATAAACCTTAGCCGAGAGGCCGGAGCAAACGCGTTCGCTATTTATGTAGTTTTAAATTATGTCTGCGCGATCAGGTAACATATTTTTATTCGGGGAGGGTTTATTAATGAGAGTTTTGGAAGA
>JBBPBX010006772.1:0-14498 GCA_038048925.1 Garcialebias charrua
CATCGTGCCAACTCGACCCACGTCTCAGCTGAGAGTCACGGCAAAGCCTTGCTGTGCCTCAACACTCATTTCTGGAAGAATTTGTTTTCTAAAGTTTTATCTTGAAAGTCAGTCTGTGCGCTCGACCGTTGGTTCCTGCCGAGGGAGGCGAGTTCCTCGTATCGTGAATCAGCACACTCACGCTGAAGTCCAACTGGACGGCCACTGGACAAACCCATCCACGTGTGTGTCCACAAACTTCTCCACTCTTGTCTCCCAGAGACGAACCTCCAACAGGTAAAGAGCCGTGGTGTGTTTGAACGTGCGGGAGCCCAGCCAGTCTGCTCGTGTGGGGGAAGCGGTGTCACCCAGTCTGGTTCAAAGTAAACAACTTTAGCTTAACTTAGCTCCAGAACTCCTTCCTCCTATTTCTTATTTTTCATAAGTATTTAATCTGTCAAGTTTTGTGCCAACAGTTAAGTTTTAATTGTCTGTTTGTTTTAATTTGAATTCTTGTCAACGTAGTTATTAAATCAGAGCTAATATCGATACAAATGTTAATGTAATTCTTGTGATAGTTTCAATAAAAGGTCTATTCTTTTGGTAGACCAACATAAATTGAAGTCTAAGCGTGAAATTACATTTCTGGCTAATCACATCGAAAGATTTGTTGATTTATTCTGAAAAAGTTGAGACCCCGCACTTTGGTGGCAGTTTGTGCAGATAAAATCTGCACATACCTGCACGTCTAAACTATAGGTAAGTCAGTAAACTGACTAATAACTCCTATATTGTTACACCAGGTAGGCCCGTTTTTAATCTCATTGCCAGAACTTTTGTTAGGATCTTATAGTCTGTATTCAATAATGTGATAGGCCTTAGATTATTTAAATTTTTCTTATCTTTACCAGGTTTTGGGATTAGCTTAATTACGCCTTGTTTCATAGTTTCCATGAGTTCCTTCCTTTTAACACATTCTACTACAGCTTGGAAACACAGAGGTTTTAATTCCTCCCAAAAATGTTTATAAAAGTTAGCTGTAAGTCCGTCTGGCCCGGGGGCGCGGTCAGACGCCATGCTCTTTATAGCAATATCAAATTCAGAGATTTTTAGCTCCTCATCACAGATTTTCTTAAAATTCTCATCAATAACAGGAATCATATTTTTTATTTTTTCAAAAAAAGATGAAGTAGCTTGTTCTGTATGTGAAGATGTATAAAGATTACTATAGAAATTAAATACTTCTTGTGTTATTTTCTTAGTCTCAGAACATTCCACTCCATCAATCATAAGACTATTGATTGCATTATATTCCTGTCTACGTTTTTCTAAGTTGCAAAAGAAGGCAGTATTCTTTTCTCCTTCTTCAATCCACCTGGCTCTGGACCTTACATAAGCGCCTTTTGCCCTATTAATGTAAATCTCATCCAATTTAGATTGTAATTTGTTTATTGCATCTTTATCCTCATTACTCCAGCTTAGTTTTTTATAAAGCGACATAAGATCTTTAATCACCATTGTCTCTTCTGTTTTTCTTTTTTTATTTAATTCTTTACTAAATTTAATTGAATACTTTCTAATGCTATATTTTAAGTATTCCCATTTAAGAATTGGTGTTGCAATAGAATTGTCATTTGATATATTTAGGATAAGTTTCTTAATAAATTGACAGAACTCTAAGTTTGTAAGAAGATTTGCATTGAATTTCCAGTTATTATTAGGTTTGTAACATCTATTTAGTGTTTGTAGTTTTAAGTTGACGATGCAGTGATCGCTTAAAGGACAGTTTGCTATCTCTGTTTCTTTAACACACTCTAGGACTGCAGCAGAAACCAGCCAATAATCTATACGAGATCTGCTTTGACCATTAGGCTTATGCCAGGTGAACTGTTTGACTCCACTGTGTTGCGCCCTCCAGACATCCAACAATTTTGTATTATTAACAAAATCTTTAAGAATAGGATTTAGAGTTTCCTTTACCCTCAGTGAAGGCCATCTGTCCATCCATTCATCAGGAGCTAAGTTGAAATCTCCGCCCACTAAAATATGATCTGTAGGAAAAATGGCAGTGAACTCTGCAATAACCAACGTTATTTGATGTAACAGATTTCTATTAGATTGATCATTATTATAACCATAAATGTTCAACAAAATTATGGGTACATTATCGACTTCCACAACACAAGCTACCCAATGTCCATCTTTATCCGCTCTTGTTCTGTATGCTTATTAACTGTTATTTTAGTACAAGTTTAGGCTGTTACTTACTGAAGACTCGACTATCCGCCATTTTGAAATCTAAACTTGGGGAGGGGTGAGAGTTCACCACTAGAGGGGGCGTGAACACAAGACAACCCACAACCTCCTCCCCTGCTTGACTCTCTACACGCCCATTTTGAGAGAAATTTTGAAAATGGCCTGGGGGAGGAGTTACCGTCATAACCTGGGTTCAGTTTTATATATGTTTTAAAGGGGACCACAGATGCAAAATTCACTTTTTAATGTTTTTGTACTCAACTTTGGGTATTTACTTCATAAAAAAACAGTCCTAAGGCCAAAAAAATGCACCCAGTGGTTTATTTACTATAAGTATATTTATTTATCTTAGATAGAAACGGCCCGATTGCACTTCCTGCGGTTTGTTACGTCACAAACCGCAGCCACAACCCACAGCCACAACCCATCCCAACCTTTGTCCCGCCCCCGTCACCTAGCAACCCCTGGTAATGTTCCACCCACGCGGTTCCTGAGTTCATCTCAGCCTGCACACTAGGTGGCGGTATGCACCTAACAGTTGTTTGCGATCCGCCATAAATCAAATGGAGAAGAAGAAAAATAGTTCATCTCAGCAGAATGGCTCCTAAAGTTAAATGTTGCGTTGTTGGCTGCATTACACAACATGTGTTGATACACACTCTTCCAGTCTCAGAGAGCAGAGATGCGTGGCTTAATTTTATTTTTAATAGCAATGTTCAGGCGACATTACCGTAGAAGAATTACACTTCTTATACGATGAAGGACTACTTTCGTACAACTGCCGGTTTGGTTGAGTGGTTAGCGCGCTCGAACGCCACTCGGGAGACTTGGGTTCGCATCTTGTCCATGATCTTTTTTTTTCCCCCCCTTTTTTTTTTAAACTCCTGGCGCAGATAATGGAGCACTAAGCAGATTTAAAATTGATAGTTTTCAGATGGGAACAGATGTGTGCATGTTTGTGTGAGTGTGTGTGTGTGTGTTTGTGTGTCGGGCCAGCACGCTCCTCGGAGAAACACAGATAAAAAGATAGCCCCGCTGTGAGTGTGTGTGTGTGCTTTGCTGCATCCAGCTCGCGCGCACAGGCAGAGGGTGGGAGAGTCAGAGGAGACATTACAGAGGAAGAATAAAAAATGACACGACAACTTGTACACTCTGATCTGTCGTGGTCCAGTTCAGCTCAGCTCAGCTCGGCTCTGTGTGGTAGTAACGTGAGTTGACTTCCTCGTCTGCCTTTGGAGGGCGGAGTTAATGCAAGCAGAACTTTGAAGGGCGTGCCACGAGATCTCATTATCATAAACCGGTCGTTCAAAACGAAAGTTAAAAATGGCAGAATTAAAAAGGGTATAATTGATTATCTAAGAATTATTTTGTGTATTAAATTGAATAAACAGTGTCTGGTAACCCCAAAGAAATACCATAAAAATTTTAAAAACATATCTGTGGTCTCCTTTAATATCTATGGTTACCGTCTCAACCTGGGTTCAGTCTCACTTTAAGGAAATTCTACCACTGCTGTTCATTGTTCTTTAGTTTTAGCAGGTCGCTTTTCGTAAATGAGCCCATGAGGTTCAAAAGATTTACCTGACTAAATAAAGGTTGAATGAATTAAGCCTGTGTTATTTAAATACTTAAACAAGTGGTTTTTAACAGCTGTCTTCATAAATTTGGATTCGGGCCCTTCTTTTGTAGTTCAATTAAAACATTATATAAAAATGCTAACTGTTCTGTCAAATTAAAAAATGGTACCTCCCCTAGATTTAACTTAAATCGAGGGTTAGGGTTATTTACAGCTGCCACTTATTGTCCAAATTGATCTTGGAGCAGCTCCTGTCAGCCAACCAGATGACTTGCCCAACTTTCCTCTGCCGCACCAAGCCACCAGCTTCTGCACTGCTCTGAATGAGAGTGCCACGCAACATTACACAGAACTGAGCATTTCATTGGCTGATTCTATCACTCTGGAAAGGGAAACTAGAGCACAGAGCACAAACTATTTGTGGTTCCATGCAAGGTCTGCCCGAATCACATCAACTTCATTTAAAAGAATCTGCTCTAGAAGAGCCGACCATGAAAAACTTGCTACAAGCTTAAAGAGTGCAGCAGCAGTACAAACAAAGGCCATGAAGAGAGGTGTAGAACAAGAGCCCAATGCAGCCATACATTACACTATTCTCACAGGTAATCAAGTGTATCCATGTGGTTTTGTTGTAAATCCCCATGCCCCACATCTTGGTACATCACCTGACCGTAAGGTGGTAGAGAGGGCAGGGAGTGAACGCCCAAGCTATGGGCTTTTAGAAATTAAGTGCCCTTCTAAGAACAGCTTCACAGAGTGCCCCTACCTTTACAAGCAGGCAGATGGTACCTATAAACTAAAAGAGTGTCATGCCTACCATTACCAAATAATGGGTCAGCTTGGGCTCACAGGTATGTCATGGTGTGATTTCTTTATTAAATGTGAAGAGGACTACCACCTGGAAAGAATACACTTTGATGTTGCAAAATGGGAAGAAATGAAGAGCAAGCTTGATGTATTTTTCTTTGACTACTATGTAACATGCCAGTGAAATAAATCAGTTATTTCAGTACTTTTGGATTTTGTTCCATTGCATTCGACATTGTTGTATGATTGTTTGTTTCAGCCTCTCAGAGTGAATGTTATAATAAAATGAGAGAGATTCACTGCCAGAAATTTATTTCTGCGTATTCCATCATTCAGCACAATACAGAGAGTTTAGATATCCAGGGCAGCCTTACAATCATTTTAAAACAGTACTAATTAACAATATACATCTCACTCACCATAGTCATCAGCATGCTGTTGACTCTCTTCTTCATCATCATCAGCACAAGATGTGGAGCTGGAAGCATTCGGCTCAATGAAACTGCATCTGTATACACATTTTGTACATGATTGTTATTGATTAAACCTGCAAGTTGGTAAACATGTTCTTATTTACAGTGACTTAAGTGCAATATACAAGTATTCAATTCCCATTTACTACTGTATTTTTTAATTGTCTATTTACCTGCTGCTCTTTAAAGTGGTGTAACATTAAGTGCAACTAGCCATAGTTATGTAGCTAGTGTATTTTAAATATAATATAACTAGCATGAAGGCATACCGATGTTTGGGTGGCTTTCGACAGCCTCCAAGTTGCTCCCTGGTCTGGTTCTGCACTTGTAATGCAACTACTGGGTTGGGATACTCAGGGGTGGGCTTTCCATTTACAAAATGCTAAATGACAGATATAAAAAAAAACGATTCAAGATGCTTGTTAAAAGAGAAAATGTTAATTAGCTAGTCAAGTTTATGTAGTGAAACTGACTAAACATGATATCGTATAGGGTTCACAGCATCGAGACCCGACAGTGAACTAATGTAAACATTCGCTAAAGTTAGCTAATGCTAATGAGCTTACTAAACGTAAGAGGGTAATCTTCTAAAAATTATATCCAAAATAATACACAACAATGAATATTAATAATAACCTTTCTTGAAATTATAATTATTACTTCTAGAGCAGGACAGTCACAATGAATGTTTGTCTTACCTTTGAGCATACATACGAATGCTTGTTTATCTTCGAGACATTAAGCTGGGAGTGAGGCCTTCCACACTGTTTTATCCATTGTTGACACCGTTCCAGTTGTGTTTTCGGCTTTGGGAAGGGAAAAAACAAGACTCCACCAGACAAACTCTTGGGATACCTGCTGTCTGATTTACACAATCCATAGGCGCATCGCTTCACCATCTTGTAGAATGTCGGACCTAGCTTACATAGCCGGAGATGCTAGTGACGTGTGATTGGACAATGGCCGGTTGGGGGCGGGGTTTTGCGAAAGGTCAATGCCCAATTTCCCCTTATCTCTTCCTTTTAGCCACCCAAATTCTTGCTGACTTTATTTCTATAAATCAACTAAAAGGTGTTTCTGTTTTTGGTAAAGAAATTCAAATTAGTATGTTAGCTGATGATACTACTCTTTTTTTAAAAGACAGCAGTCAAATTTCACCAGCTTTAAATTTAATCCAAACCTTCTCTAATGTTTCAGGACTTCACTTGAACTTTAAAAAATGTGAACTCTTACCAGTTAAAGACTGTACTTCAAAATTTATATCTAATATCCCTGTCAAAGAAAGTGTAACATATTTAGGCATAATTATCTCCAAAAACAACTCAGAAAGATGCTCTTTAAACTTTGCTCCATTAATTGACCAAACCAAAAAACGTTTTAATCTATGGCTTCAAAGAGACCTAAGTTTTAGAGGACGTGTTTTATTATCTAAAGCTGAAGGAATATCACGACTTACTTATTCTGCACTTTCCCTAGACTTAGACAATCAAACATTAAAGACTATTGACCAAATGCTGTTTAATTTCCTATGGAAAAATCGTATTCATTACTTAAGGAAATCTGTGGTAATGAGCTCATACGAGAAAGGAGGCTTAAATTTTCTCGATTTCACAACTCTAAACAATACCTTCAAAGTAAATTGGATAAAATCATATTTAAAAAATCCGTCTTCCATGTGGAATATTTTCCCACATCACATCTTCTCAAATTTAGGGGGGCTCGATTTTCTCCTCCTCTGTAATTACAATATAGATAAAGTACCAGTAAAACTTTCTGCATTTCACAAACAAACACTTCTTTCATGGGCACTTATTTATAAACATAATTTTTCCCCTCATAATTTTTTTATTTGGAATAACAAATTTATCCTTTACAATAACAAATCACTTTTTTATCCACAATGGTTCAACCAAAACATCCTTCTAGTGGGTCAACTGTTTAAGAAAAATGGATGTTTACTCAGTTATGATGAATTCAACATGAAGTTTAACCTTGCTGTCACTACTAAAGAGTATGATATTGTGTTTGATGCTGTTACTAATGAAATTTGTGAACTCTTTAGAAACAATGTTTTTGATGAACAGAAATCCTTGTTGAATGTAACTGACACCACTGTTGGTAAAGCTTGTTTTTCTTCAACATGTAGGAACAACAGAATTATCCGTGCCCTGTTCCAGCAGGATATTATTTCTATCCCCTCATCTGTCTCTACTGGAGAAACTTTGTCCCTGACTCACAATGGAAAAATGTGTGGACATTTCATCAGAAACTGATGATAAACAACAAAATGAAAGATGTCTCCTTTAAACTGTTACACAGAATATATCCTACTAATCAATTCATGAAGAAATATATCAAAACAATTGACCCCAACTGTAAATTTTGCAAAGAGCACCCCGAAACAATCAGTCATTTATTCTGGAATTGTTGTATCATTAAGACATTTTGGAAGCATTGTAATAATTTTATCATCAGTAATATTGATTCAAAATTTTCGTTAAGATATGAACACATTATTTTTGGCTTTCACGAAAAGAATATTAATGTTAAAAAAAAACTGGCAATTAATTTAATTATAATATTTGGCAAATACCATATTCACAAATGTAAATTTTCATCATCTTCGCCTTTTTTTCCAGGCTTAATTAAAGAAATAGAATTATATTTATGCACCATTTCTAAGAGTAACAACAAGAAAGCTATAAACACGTTTGAATGTTGTAGCTCCTTGAGTATATTTAATGTATAATTTTATTTTTTATGCACTCATTGTAGAAATCTGGCACCCCCCTGGCATAGTTAATTTTTTTTTCTCTGTGTTCCTTGTTCTTGTAATCTTGTCCTTTGTTCTGTTTGTTCACATTCTTATGATTGTAAATGTATCTGTAGTAAATTAATTAAAAAAAAAAAAATCTATATCTGAGTTTTGTGCGATGTAAAAATGTAAATAATGCTTTCCTCGTCTTATTGATGTCCTCCTTATTCCCTTCCGTTCCTAATATCCCTTTCAAGCTCCATTCTCTCCCCACCTCACTTACTTTTTTCCTCATCCTCTCTCTTTCTGCTGTGTACTTTGTACATGTCAACAGTACATGTTCCACACTTTCCATTTCCCCACAACAAGCCTCACAATTATCATTATATCTTTTCCCTATCAAATATAAAAAGTCATTTAAATAAGAGTGCCCTACCCTTAGTCTCATCATAAAGTACATCATCTCTTCTGTTTCTTTCTTTGAATTGCAGTAATTTCACTGACTTTTGTAAGGTATACAGCTTTCTTCCCTTTTTATCTTCATCCCATTTTTTCTGCCATATTTCTGT
Organism: Garcialebias charrua; assembly: GCA_038048925.1. Lineage (NCBI taxonomy): Eukaryota > Metazoa > Chordata > Actinopteri > Cyprinodontiformes > Rivulidae > Garcialebias > Garcialebias charrua. Next base: position 8,416 of record JBBPBX010006772.1, read on the forward strand.
TCCTTTTTCCTTGATTAATGCTTTTCCTTCACCTTTACCAAATGCAATAGGAATTGTTATTTGTGCTCCCGTAGCCTGTTTTGCAAGTCTATCAGCAGCTTCATTTCCCTTCACCACCACATGTGCAGGTACCCCACTGCTACGTCATCTGCAACCCAGCAATTTACACAGCTGCTTCTTTTTTCCAAAGCATCCGGTCTTTATCTTAACCTCACGAAATGTGAAATAATGGCTGTTAGGACTGCTCCAAAACCTCAATAGCAGACATACTAGTTAAAAATGAGCTAATTTATTTAGGTATAACCATCACTAAAGATCAGAAAAGAAGAAGCTCTCTAAATTATGAGCCTCTAATTCTAAGAACTAGAAAAAGACTTAATCAGTGGTTAATAAGAGATCTTTCACTACGTGGTCGCATTCTGCTTACTAAAGCTGAAGGCCTCTCCAGGCTCATTTATGCTGCACAGGCGTTGGAACTTGACAATAAAAATGAAAAAGAAATTGACAAATTATTATTTAACTTTGTCTGGAAAAACAAAATTCACTACATTAAGAAATCTACTCTAATGAATTCATATGAAAATGGAGGACTTAATTGTTTATCATTCTCTACTTTGAATAATACTTTCAAGATAAATTGGATTCGTCAATTTTTTAATTCACCAACCTCTATTTGGAACATCATACCATTCCATATTTTCTCTAAACTTGGTGGTCTGAACTTCTTTTTGGTCTGTAATTTTGATATACAAAAACTCCCAATCAAACTGTCAAATTTTCACCGTCAGGCCTTCTTGTCTTGGTCACTCATCTACAAACACAACTTCTCTCCTCATCGATACTTCATATGGAATAATAAGGATATTTTATATAAGAAAAAAACTTTATTTCTTGACTCATGGTTTAATCGTAACATTATTTTGATAGATCAACTGTTTGACAGTGCTGGCACGTTGCTGGGTTATGAGGCCTTTCTCTCTAAATTTAATTTTCCCATCTCTCCTGGAGAATATGCAAAAGTTTTTGGTGCTATTTCTACAGAGATCTGCATGTTATACAGACAAAGACCAAGACTCACTTATCATCAGTCTCCCACTCTGACTCCCATACATTCTCCTGTTGGCAAAATATGTCTTCTCCCTCTTCTTCGGAACAATAATAAAACAATCAGATCCTTGTTTCAGAGAGATGTGACTTCCACTCCTGCTGTCGTACCATATTGGAATCGCTTTCGGAATAATATTTCTTGGAAATCTACCTGGTTGCTTCCAAATCACTTTCTTCTCACTAACAAGGTAAAAGAAGTGTCCTTCAAACTCTTACACAGGATCTACCCAGCCAAAGACTATTTAAAGAAATTCAACTCTAACATTGTGGTGAACTGTTCCTTTTGTGATCTCTGCCCTGAGTCTGTTACTCATTTGTTCTGGATGTGTCCTCATTCTAAAATGTTTTGGCAAAGTTTCTGTAACTATGTTGACTCAAAGATACAAGCAGACTTTCAGTTATATTGGGAACATGTCCTGTTTGGGTTTAAACATTGTGGCAAAATGAATCCGAAGATCTTTTTAATTAATTTGTTAATCATTAAGGCTAAATTTCATATACACAAATGTAAATTTTCAAAGAAAAAACCTGATTTCTCTGTTTTTTTAATTGAATTTAAACAATATTTACTTACAATTAGACCCTCAACCAATCAAAAAGCAAAAACAACAATATGGGCTTGCTCTCAACTTGGGATTATGGATGAACTTTTACATTAAAATATTTTTTGTTTATATTGTTATTCATTTATTTTTTATTTTATACATAAGACTTGGCACATGTGTTACATATTGTACAATTGTTCTATTTTTGCAAAAATAATATGACTGTAACTTCCACTTATTTTGTTCGATTTATGGTCCCCCTGGCTATTGTCTTTTTTCATTGTATTGTAGGAGGTGGTGAAGAGACGACACAGGAGACGGGATGCAGTTCTTCACTTTTGGCGGGAAAACCACCCAACACCGCCTTATATACCAACACAACATCCGGTCCTCTGGACCTTTCACAATAAAAGCATCCTGTAACACATTCGGTCCACTGGGTGTGAGTAGAGCCCCCTAGTGGTCCACCACACACGCCCCCCCAGAACACCCAGTAAGGTCCATCACTAGTCCCGCATTTTAGGTTTGATTAAACGACCAGAACGGCTGAACCTGGGCCCTGCAGAACCAGTCTGATGAAGCGGAGGGCTCCGAGGAGGGCCTGCAGAAGATTCGGGCTCCAATGGACGTTGAGAGTCTCTGGCAGGGGGACAGCAGTCCGTTAACAATGTGGATGGAGGTCTGCCCCTGCGAGGAGCCTGGGCCGTAACAACCTGATCATCTGACATAACATGAGCTGGTTTAAGCCTATCGATACAGACAGTCTCAGTACGACCCCCTAAATCTAAAAGGAAATGTTTTGGACCTGGTTGAAGAACCCGAAACGGTCCATCATACAAAGGCTGTAGTGGTGTTCTGTGTGCATTGTGTTTGACAAAAACAAATTTAGAGGACTCCAGACTCTTAGGGACAAATGACTGCGGTAAACAATGGTGTACCGGGCCGGGGACACGAAAAGGGGCCTCCTGAGGTGAAAAATGGAGCAACGGTGGAGCAAACTGTGGTGAGGGTACCTCAGGTAAAAACTCACCGGGGACGCGCACAGGTTGACCGAAAACCAGTTCAGCCGGGGAAGAGCTCAGGTCCTCTTTGGTTGCGGTACGTAAACCCAACAAAACCCAGGGAAGACGGTCAATCCAGTTGTCACCGGTCAATGCAGCACGCAGTGCAGCTTTCAATGATCTGTGAAACCGTTCACACAAACCATTAGCTTGGGGGTTGTAAGCGGTGGTCCTGTGAACGTTAGTCCCCAGACTCTTGGCCATGGTAGACCAAAGTTCAGAAACAAACTGCGGGCCCCGGTCTGATGTAATGTCTGAAGGGGGGCCAAAACGCGCCACCCAGGTAGACAAAAATGCCCGGGCCACCACTGCAGATGTCGTGGATGTCAAAGGAACCACCTCAGGCCACCTGGTGGTCCGGTCTATCATAGTCAGCAGATGAGTAAAACCTTGTGATGGAGGCAGAGGGCCCACCAGGTCTACGTGCACATGATCAAACCGCCGACCTGGGATGGAGAAGGGTTCCAAAGGTGCTTTGGTGTGCCTGTTAACCTTAGCGCGCTGGCATGGGACACACGCTGCTGCCCACTCCTTAACTGCTTTACGCAGACCGGGCCAAACAAACTTTGAACTGACCAGTTTCACCGAGGCTCTAACACCTGGATGAGAAAGGGAATGTAAGGAGTCAAAAACGCGGCGTCGCCATGAAACTGGAACCAGGGGGCGGGGCCTGCCAGTAGAAACATCACAGAGCAGGAGGGGACCTCCGTCATTCACCTGCCGTTCCTCCAACTCGAGGCCCGTGGGCCCGGACTGGAGCTCGAGTATTTCTGCGTCGCTACGTTGGTCCGCAGCCATAGCAGAAAAATCGATGCCAACGTGTACGGGAGAGATCAGCACCCGGGAGAGACAGTCGGCCACCACGTTGGATTTTCCAGCCACATGTTGAATGTCTGTAGTAAATTCAGACACCGCTGCGAGGTGGCGTTGCTTAGGACTGTATGTATCTGTATGTCTACAGATATATGAAGCTATTTGCGCCGCTGGGGGTGGATGGGCCAAAAGGGCAGCAGTGGCCAGTGCAGCTTTAGCATCACCAAATGCCTGTAGGCGTTCTGGTGTCCAGTCCACGCTTTCGTTGGGCTTTTTCTTTTTCAGCGCTCCATAGAGCGGACGCAGCAGTTGTGCTGCCCTGGGGAGGAAACGGTTATAGAAGTTAACCATTCCCAAAAATTCTTGTAGCGCTTTAACAGACTGGGGCTGTGGGAAATCGGACACCGCCTGCACTTTGTTTGGTAACGGGACGGCACCACTGGCAGAAATGCGGTGGCCCAAAAAGTCAATGACTGGCAGCCCAAACTGGCATTTCGCTGTATTTACAATCAGGCCATGTGCTGCCAGGCGCTGAAAAACCTCACGGAGGTGGGACAAGTGCTGCTCAGCCGAGCTGCTAGCCACCAGGACGTCATCCAGGTACACAAATACGAAGGACAGACCCCTTAGGACTGAATCCATCAACCGCTGAAATGTTTGTGCTGCACCTTTAAGACCAAAAGGCATGCGCAAAAACTCAAAAAGGCCGAAAGGCGTGATAACAGCGGTCTTAGGGACATCCTCCACATGCACAGGAACCTGGTGGTACCCCCGTACTAAATCTACTTTAGAAAAAATGGAGGTCCCAGCCAGGTGCACTGAAAAATCCTGGATGTGGGGGATGGGATAACGATCGTTCTCTGTGATGTTATTAAGGCGGCGGAAATCCCCACATGGTCGCCATTTGCCATCTGCCTTGGGCACCATGTGGAGGGGGGAGGCCCACGGACTGTTTGAGCGCTGCACGATGCCTAAACGCTCCATGTTAGCAAACTCTTCCTGTGCTATTGCTAGCTTAGTAGCATCAAGGCGGCGTGCACGTGCGAACACCGGGGGGCCCGTTGTGGGAATATAATGTTCGACCCCATGTTTTGTGTTTGTGTTTGCAAAATCAGGAACAGTCAGCGAGGGGAATTCAGACAATAAACGCTGAAACACATTACCCGAAGCTAAAAAGTTAGCATGCATTAAAGGCCCAGCTCCTCGCGTCTCACAAGGCAGTGACGAAAAAGACACAGCGTCGATCAAACGTCTGTTAGCTAAATCAACCAGGAGCCCGTGAGCACAAAGAAAATCAGCCCCTAAAATAGGGACTGAGCTAGCAGCTACCACAAAGTTCCACTGGAAGTCCCGTTCATGGAAACGAACAGTCACCAACCTTTCGCCAAACGTCTTGATGGGATAGCCGTTAGCCGCGGTTAGCTGCGGCCCGCAGCCTTCTGCCAACCTGTCGGAGCCAGTCGGGGGAACGAGGCTCTTCTGCGAGCCGGAGTCCACCAGGAACCGCCTCCCCGACCTCGAGTCTTCGATGAAAAGCAGCCTTTCCTTTTCGCCAACGGCCGCGACTGCTAGCGGCTGCTGGCGTTCTCGTTTCCCTGCGGCTTGAAACTGCACGGTGGGACGCACCGTCGTGCTTTGGCGCCAAAACGCTGGTGGTAGAAACAAAGGGCGGCCCCTGACCGCCTGCGGGCGACTCCTGCTACGACCACTGGCTCGTCCGGCGCTGAGGGCGATGCTCGAAGCTCGGGCGCCGCTGGAGATCCGGGGACCGCCGCTTGGACCGCGAACGTCCTCGCAGCCAGCAGGATGCGGTCGGCTTCGCGGGCCAGCGAGCGGTAATCCTTCTGCTGCAGAAACGGGGAGTTGGCCAGGGCTGTGCGCACTGGAGCCGGAAGCCGGCGGAGGAAGAGGTGGAGAAAGAGAAACTCACAGTCAGCTGAACCCCTCAAAGACAACATTCCTTCCATGAGCTCAAGAGCTGTGCCATCGCCCAAATCGGAGAGGGAAAACAGTTTCTCGGCGCGCTCCGCGTCTGAGAGCGTGTAACGCTGCAGAAGGAGCTCCTTGAGGGCGTCGTATTTTCCTTGTGCAGGAGGGTCTTCGAGCAGGCTCATTACCCGCTGGGTGGACAATGGGTCCAGTGAAGCGACCACATGGTGGTATTTGGTGTCGTCTGCAGAGATCCCGCGAAGAGCGAACTGTGATTCGACGTGGGCGAACCACGACCGAGGTGCGTGCAGCCAGAAGTCCGGGATTTTAACGGCCACCGCAAAAGCGAGCGGGGCCGCCGGTGGAGGTTCCACCTGGCTTGACCTTCAGATGTCGTCATTTCAATTCACAAGGGTCACCAGTGTAGGAGGTGGTGAAGAGACGACACAGGAGACGGGATGCAGTTCTTCACTTTAATCAACTCCTACTACAAACTGGCGGGAAAACCACCCAACACCGCCTTATATACCAACACAACATCCGGTCCTCTGGACCTTTCACAATAAAAGCATCCTGTAACACATTCGGTCCACTGGGTGTGAGTAGAGCCCCCTAGTGGTCCACCACA
>JBBPBX010006772.1:15506-67359 GCA_038048925.1 Garcialebias charrua
ATTCATTCATTCATTCAACCTTTATTTAGTCAGGTAAATCTTTTGAACCTCATGGGCTCATTTACGAAAGCGACCTGCTAAAACTAAAGAACAATGAACAGCAATGGTAGAATTTCCTTAAACAATAAACAAACAAACAAACAATAAACAATAGAAAACAAAAGAGAGGGAAAAAAAAAAAAAAAAATTTTTTTTTTTTTTAACAAAGTATCAAAAAACTAGCAAAACATTATAAGGTAAACGTATAGAATCAAAGACAGGAACAAATCTGCATTGGTTTTTGCCAGGATTCCAACAGATTCTGAAAACCATTTAGAGAAGTCAAGTTATAATAATAATACAGCAATAATACAGCATAACATTTTCCTATACAGTATTAGTTTTAGTTCATTGGTTCATAAAGTGGTGTAAAACTGTTGAAAACAGGGTCATTCATTAATAAAAAGGCAATGAAGTGTTTTCACTGAGCATCAGTATATTTATGATAATGCTTTGATATTGTTAAAAAAAAGATCATACCATTACATTAAACTAATAAAGTTTTTGCGGTTCTCTACATTTCCTTAACTGGACACTTGTACTGCAGGAATAACCCGAGTGTCGCAGTTCTGGACCATTATTTTAATCAAGAAAATCCTAGACCGGATATCCGATGAAGCAGGGAGTCTCTGGCAGTGTTGCTTAATCTCCTGAACCTGAATCGATGACATGTGCCACACTTGAGACCCTGGTGTTTCTTTTCTGGCTGACAAGAGGAGCATCCTACAGGGTGGTCTCAAGAGTGTTTGGAATGCCTCGTTCTACTGTCCACCGCATCGTCCATCATATGACAGAAGAGGTGACGGCCATTCGCCACCAGGTCATCCACCTCCCCAAAAACCCAAAAGTCAGTACAAGAGAGCACTGTGGGAGCCCAGCGCTTCAACACTCATTCCAGGAAACGCTATTGAGCGTGCTTGTGGAATAATGAAGATGAGGTTCAGGGTCATCTTCTTGCAACCGCTGGAGGTGCACCCACCATTGTACCTCACGTAAGTGAACGCCCAGTGGCAACTATTTCTTACACACGCATACACACACAAACATGCATATATACATATACTGTATAGATTAGTAAAATATGTTTTTTTTTTTATTCTGCATTGCAGGTAACAGCATGCTGTGTTCTCTACAACATCTGCCTCAGTGCTGGTGATGTTGTGGCCCTGGAGGATGAGCCTGAGGAAGTTGTTGCAAAGGATGAAGGGGAGGCTGGATTGGAGGCAGGGGGAGGCTGGATTGGAGGCAGTCAGCGGTGCTCTCTGGTGGGACCAACTGTCTGCTGAGGTGACTCTGCTGGAGGAGGCACCAGCAGACCACAACAACTTTTAATAGGCAAGTAATCTATCTTTGAATCTGTAGTTTCAAAAAGCACTTTGTACTGCAGTATATATGGAGGCCGAGTTGGTGTAGAGGTAGGGCAGCTGGCTCGGGACCCAAAAGTCCAAGGTTCAATCCCCCGGTCACTGCATACCTCGTGGTGTCTCTAGGCAGCACACCTTATCCCCAAAATTGCCCCCCAGGCTCTTTCAATAGCTGCACACTGCACCACCTGGTGGAGGATGGGTTAAATGCAGAGACTAATTTTGTCGTATGGAAATATATTGTAGGGGAACACATCACCTCATCCTCCTAGAGACATCAGGAAGAAAAATAATTGAGAGAAGCACCCTTCTGCAGATAACTCAAAACGAGACGGAAAATAAAAAATGGGAGTTCACAGAACCCAGCAACCCACAGAACACAGACCTGTGGCTCTTATGTCTGTATGAACACTTTTGACCGTCTGGTTTTATCCCACCTCAAGTCCATCAGAAACCCCCTTCTGGACCCTCTGCAGTTTGTCTACAGAGCCAACAGGTCTGTAGATGATGCCAAAAACCTGGCCCTCCACTTCACCCTGCAGCATCTGGACTCCCCAGGAATCTACGCTATAGGATCCTGTTTATGGACTTCAGCTCTGCATTTAACACCATCCTTCCCGCTCTGCTCCAAGACAAGCTTTTTCTGCTCCATGTACCTGACTCCACCTGCAGGTGGATCACAGACTTCCTAACAGATCAGTCAGTGCGTGCGGCTGGGGAAAGTTGTCTCAGACACTCAGACTTTAAGCATAGGATCTCCACAGGGCTGTATACTTTCCCCTCTGCTCTTCTCCCTGTAAACCAACTGTTGCACTTCCAGCCATGACACTGTAAAACTTAATAAGTTTGCGGACAACACCACCCTCATTGTGCTCATCTTGGATGGTGATGAGTCTGCCTACAGGAGGGAGGTGGACCGGCTGGTGACATGGTGCGACGACAACAACCTGGAATTTAATGCCCAATGACAGTGGAGATTATTGTGAATTTCAGCAAAGCTACAGCCCCTCTGCCCCCCTCGTCCTTAACAATACCTTCGTCCTCACTGTGGACTCCTATCGGTTTCTGGGTGTGACCATCACCCGAGACCTCAAGTGGGAGCTAAACATCAGCTCCCTCATCAAGAAAGCTCAGTAGAGGATGTACTTCCTACGGCAGCTGAGGAAAGCCAAGCAGCCAGCCAAGCTGATGGTGCAATTCTACACGGTCATCATCGAGTCCATCCTCTGCTCTTCCATCACAGTATGGTACACCGGGGCCACTGCCAGGGACAGACAGACTGCAGCGCATTGTGCGCTCTGCGGAGAAGGTAATCGGCTGTAGCCTCCCATTTCTCCATGATCTGTACGTCTCCAGGACTGTGAGGCGAGCAGGTCGCATTACAGCTGACACTTCTCACCCTGCATAAGAACTCTCTGAACCACTGCCCTCGAGCAGGAGGCTTCGGGCCATTCGGACCAGAACCTCCCGCCATAAGAACAGTTTCTTCCCCTCTGCCGTCAGACTCTTGAAAACTCATAATCCAGTTACTGTATAACTCTGCTTTGGTCACTTTATCACTGTATTTTAACTGCACTACTCCATTTGCATGTTCTTTTTTTTCTGAGTATTGTATTGCATTGTATTGGTGATGCCCAATGCATGTACTGTACATGTTTTCTTTTTATCTTTAATATTTTATTTGCACCTTTATGCCGAAGCAAGTTCCTAATCACGTTCATTGACAATGTCAATAATAAACTGAATCTGAATTTAAACGTTACCAGATCCCATGGTTCAGAAAGCTGCTAATGATGCCAGCTAGGCCAAAGATGTTCCGTTGACTGAGAGACTGAAGTCTCCTCAAAGTTCACCAGTCATCGGTTGGAGGGACAAAGGTCCCAGTCAGCTGGGATTTACCACTCCTCTGCAGTGAGATTCTGGTTGCCTGGTAGACAGCTCTCGGAGCCCTGTGAACTCCATCTTTTCTTTTTCGTCTCTCGTTTTGAGACATCTGAAGAAGGGTGCTTCTCTTTCAATTCTCTTTCTTCCTAGGACGTCTCTCTAGGAGGATGCTTCTTTCTCTGAAGTTTGCTCGAAAGTCAAATGTAAAGAAGTTTTCTCAAGACGTCTGCAGAAGGTGCTTCTTCTCTCTCTGAGGTCAAGTGCAATGGAGCTTTGGAGTTTTTCTCAAAAGTGAAACTTAACTATGTGTTAGAACAGAGATGATACCTTTCCAGGATTGGCCTTATGCTGGTGAAGATTCTCAGTCATCCAGGACATGATACATTTAAAAAAAGGCGTTCAATACAGAAACAACTGGACTTTATTTGTCCTATGTTACAAATAAAGTCCAGTTGTTTCTGCAGTGAGCGCCTTTTTTATTTATTTATCATGTCCTGGATGACTGAACTCTTGGCCTTGGTTTTTTTTTCATAAGGGCTTTATTAAATAAATCTAAAGTCCCTTTTCTGTCTCAAAAGTTTCCTTCTAGCAGAGAAAATAAGACAAATGTATTATCTTAAGAAAGATTACTTAAAACTAGGGGTTGAACAGTACATAATTTTAAAACTCAACATTAACATAATAATACTCGAGTAGTGCTCGAGTAGTTGATGCTGTCATAGGATCTCAAGATGCAAAAAAAAAAAAAACTAATTAAAACCGCAAAAAAAAGAAGTAATTTATTATTTACAAAAAAAGACCAACAAAACATTGGGAGCATATATTAGGCTCCTACCATTTATCTTACAGCAAATAAGTCACAGGAAACCCAAAACTGTTAGTTATTATTATTAAGCTGCAAAAGTGAAAAAAATGTGCGGCACGTCAAAAACAAAACTTAAAACAGTGGGGCGATTGACCACCCCGCACCACCGCCTGTGGTGCTGCGCATTAGGTTTAGTTTTAGAGATTAATATATATTAGAGATTAATAGGTTTTTGTAGGGTTAGAGATTTTTATTTTTTGCCTTTTATTTGTGAAACAAAATCCGAGTAAGCTGGTTCTGGTTCGGTCATTGGACCCGGTGTTGCACCATATTCTGTGACCTGCAATAGTTCATGCAACACCTCCCCTATGGTCACAATACACGGTGGTCACAGAATATGGTGTAACACCGGTTCGCAACACGCTCCAAACAGGAAGTTGGTTCATTTTCTGTTATGTAACTGCGACGTGATGATGGCACTACGAATACTCGACTTGAAATTAAAAAACTCGATAGAGGTCCAAGTAATCGACCTGTCGATTAGTCGAGTACATGTAGTCTGTTAAAGCCCTACTTAAAACACACATTTCTCATGAATAGACAGACAGGCAGGCAGGCAGGCATCGGTCAGGCCTGACCGATGCAATGATGTGGATGGCAAATGTCAATGTTTTATTCATAATAGAACATAGATGACAGATCAAAAGTTTAATCTGAGTAAATGTAACATTTTAAAGGAAAATATGTTGATTCAAAATTTCACAGTGTCAACAAATCCCAAAAAAGTTGGGACAAGTAGCAATAAGTGGCTGGAAAAAGGAAATTGAGCATATAACGAACAGCTGGAAGACCAATTAACACTAATTAGGTCAATTGACAACATGATTGGGTATAAAAAGAGCTTCTCAGAGTGTCAGTGTCTCTCAGAAGCCAAGATGGTAAGAGGATCACCAATTCCACCATTGTTGCGCAGAAAGATAGTGCAGCAATACCAGAATGGTGTTACCCAGCGTAAAATAGCAAAGACTTTTAAGTTATCATCATCAACCGTGCATAACATCATCAAAAGATTCAGAGAATCTGGAACAATCGCTGTGCGTAAGGGTCAAGGCCGTAAAACTCTACTGGATGCTCGTGATCTCCGGGCCCTTAAACGTCACTGCACCTCAAACAGGAATGCCACTGTCAAGGAAATAACAGAATGGGCTCAGGAATACCCTGATGCATGCTCAATAATCCAGGTAGAAAAATCTAAAAAAGCTAAGTCTGGTCCTCTGGACATTCAAAAAACAAAACAAAACAAAAGAAAAAAACTGTAGAATTGTCAGTGAACACAATCCACCGTGCCATCTGCCGTTGCCAGCTGAAACTCTACAGTGCAAAGAGGAAGCCATTTCTAAGCAAGCTCCACAAGCTCAGATGTTTGCACTGGGCCAGGGGTCATTTAAAATGGAGTGTGGCAAAATGGAAGACTGTTCTGTGGTCAGATGAGTCACGATTTGAAGTTCTTTATGGAACACTGGGACGCCATGTCATCCGGACCAGAGAGGACAAGGATAGCCCAAGTTGTTATCAACGCTCCGTTCAGAAGCCTGCATCACTGATGGTATGGGGTTGCATGAGCGCTTGTGGCATGGGCAGCTTGCATGTCTGGAAAGGCACCATTAATGCAGAGAACTATGTTCAGGTTCTAGAACAACATATGCTCCCATCTAGACGTCATCTCTTTCAGGGAAGACCCTGCATTTTTCAACAAGATAATGCCAGACCACATTCTGCAGCAATCACAACATCATGGCTACGTAGGAGAAGGATCCGGTACTGAAATGTCCAGCCTGCAGTCCAGATCTTTCACCTATAGAGAACATTTGGCGCATCATAAAGAGGAAGGTGTGACAAAGAAGGCCCAAGACGATTGAACAGTTAGAGGCCTGTATTAGACATGAATGGGAGAGCATTCCTATTTCTAAACTTGAGAAACTGGTCTCCTCTGTCCCCAGACGTTGAGTGTTGTAAGAAGAAGGGGGGGATGCACAGTGGTAAAATTGGACTTGTCCCAACTTTTTTGGGATTTGTTGACGCCATGAAATTTTGAAACAACGTATTTTTTCAGTTTAAACTTTTGATCTGTGTTCTAGTCTGAATAAAATGTTAGATGTTGGAACCTCCACATCATTGCATTCAGTTTTTATCCACAATTTGTTTAGTGTCCCAACTTTTTTGGAATCTGGTTTGTATTCAAATAACATGCAGGCTAAAAGGGGCGGTGTTGCATATCTTTCTTCATAAAGAAAAGGGTTCGTATGGTGTTATCTTCATGGAAACCAGTCTGAGAGAAGTAGTTCTTTTCCATAAGGGAAGAATTAAAAAGTAGTGAGTTCAGATGTTTAGAAACGCCAAGGTTAGTTGAACAAAAGCTCTCATTAAAAACAACCTCTCAGTTCATACAAAAGCCATGTCGAGACGTATTGTGGGGTCGTGGAAAATATGTCAGTCTGTTTGAGAAGGGTCAAATCATTGGCATCAAGCAAAGAAAACATCTAAGGACATTGCAGAAACTACTAAAATTGGGCTAAGAAATGTCCAACGCATTATTAAAAACTGGAAGGATAGTGGAGATCCATCGTCTTCAAGGAAGAAATGTGGCTGGAAAACAATCCTGAATGATCGTGATCGACGATCACTTAAACGTTTGGCAAAATCAAAGAAAAACAGTAGCACTCAGGGCTATGTTTAATAGTGAAAGGAAGAGCATTTCTACACGCACAATGCGAAGGGACTTCAAGGGATTGGGACTGAACAGCTGTGTAGCCTTAAGTGTAGTGATTAATATGCAACGTACCAATTTAATATGTTTTTAATGACATGTACAAAACATGAAATATGCTAGTTGGTGTAGGGTTCCCATTCGTGGGACTGATAAAGTTCAAAGTAAAAGCCTCTAATTAGGAATTCAAAATAGCTGAAATTGAATACAATAAAAGAACTGTGGGTGATTTGTCTTATGCCTTTTAATCAAAATGGCTTTTACATGCAACTTGTAAAAAATTGGGGTACAAAATAAAAACACACATCTTGTGCAGCAGAACACATGGAACAACTTTGGTACTCTGGTCTTCCAGAGATGTGGCTTGTTTCTTCACATTCTTATGTCAAAACAATTTGCACTAATGCAAACATTACTCAGTAGAATCAATTCTCTCTTTATGCTCGAGTCAGTGAGACTACAGAGTCACACAAGTTGGTGAGTGCACATGCGACAGTCACAATTTTGTCAACCACTGGCAAGCCGTCATCATTTTTGATTAGGTAGTCTACTGGCAGACGTGCTTGAAGCAAAGTGTATTTGTTTCTCACAAGTCCACTGAGCCGTTCCACATGTGTATGAACATGTGCAACCTCCCTCGTGGTTTCCTCGTCGACTGCAGATAGTTGTGCTTTACCATTGCTGAAACTTGGAATGTTGACCTCTGCACAGTATGATTCCACACTATCCTGTATGTTGAAACCATGATCTGCTAGAATGAGGTCACCTGGAAGTAGTTTCAACAGCAAACCACAGTTTTCAATTATACACTTGTCACTTGCCCTGCCACCCCATGATTTGGACAGAAAAGACACTGAACCCTGCGGGGTGACACCCATTAAGAACTTCACTGTGTTAGAATGCTTATAGTTTGACCACATCTGTGCATGTGCCAGCACGTTTTTAGGCCTTTCAATAAACACTTCAAAGCAGTCAATTATAACAGCAGTTTTTTGTCCAAAATGTTTTTGAAATTTCAGGGGCATAGTTTTCATCCATACATCCCGCTCAGGCCAGTACAGCAGATTCTTTAGACGTGTATATAAAACATGGATGACAATCAGAAAAGTCCTGGAGACAGATGAGGTAAATGTTTGGAATCGAAAAGCCAAATCTTGCACAGGAAGGTTTAGCTTAAGACGCATTAGTGTCATCACAAAGCATTCAAACTGACCTAAATTACTATTTACTTTAGGCGCAGGTATGAATGACTTCACCAGATCAAATACAGTCATCAACGTGAGGAATGATGGAAGGCCAGTGTAGTACGTGACTTTATGGTTATTATTCTCAAAGCTTTTTTCATTGAACTTCAAATCATGCATCTGATCTTTTAACATAATCTGTTCTGTTCTTAATCTCTGCAGTTTAGAATAAGCCTGACTTGCAGGTTCTGCATAATCATGTTCGTACTCTTGCTGCAGCACCAGGTTGCAAACTTGAACAGATTCCTCATCTTCATGTGCATCAACTGGAGCAGCCCAAACCTCAGGATCCAAAACTATACCGGGGTCTAGAAGATCTTGAGAACCCTGGAGCTTTTCTTTGGATCGAGCTCGGCTCTTTGCTCGTCTGTACCTTTGAATTAAAAAATAATAATAAATAATCATTAGTAATCAGTCACTGTCATGTTAGTGTGACAAAGTCTAAAGTAAGACTCCAAGTTTGCTACTCAAAGAAAAATAAACAGATTAGCTACCTAGATTTTTACTCTTTCAAAAATATATACCGGTAGATTCAATTTTATATTAATTTTAGTAATTTTAATCTTAGATTTATTTTAATATTTTAGAATTATTGTGCCGCTTGCATGTGTCATTAACTTTTCTACCTGTTCTGCTTCGACTCCGATCGTTGACGTTCCTTTGCTGACCTGCTCCGAGTAAGTGTGCCTCCTAACTTCAGTGTAGGAGCCCAGTCTGGATTAGACTTGTACATGTGTGCAAGTCGTCCTGAAGACAGAAATTATTTAATAGAACAACTGCTACAAATGTAGAAAACAATATCCAAAATATTAACTTGTGTTATGGAATATGGTGAAATGGAGAAGGATAACTCGCTGTGGCAACCCCTGAAGAGGGAAAAGCCGAAAGACATGCATATACAGGTAGTCCTCGACTTATGACGGTCTCGAGTTACAACGTTTCGTGGTTACGTTACGCATCTCATTAAAACAATTTTTTTTGAATTTTTTTATTTTGAAAGCCGAGTTCTGAGTTCCTTCCGGTTTTGACGGCAGAGGTAGCTTGATGGCAGAAGCAGCACACTCAGTGTTTGGACCGGAGGTTTACGAGGCAGACCGGAGGCAGAGGAGGTTAGGAGGGACGAGCTAACATGCTAAGACCTTACTGTAAATGCCTTGGACCGCGCGAAGCAATGGAAAACTACAGGCAGCTGCATATGTTGGTGGAACAACGAGCTAACATGCTAACAGGCGGAGGAAGGCTACACCAGCTCCCAGTAGGTTATTAACTCTTTTTTCCCTTCATTATCGCTCCAAATATATGTGATTTTTGATCATTATGTAGGCTACTGTGTTAGGATAGGCTAAGTGCTTGGTAAAATACAGAATTGTACGTATAAGGTGCAGTTTGGACGTTTGTTCCGAGTTACGTCGAAATTCGACATACGACGGCGCGTAGGAACAGAACTCCGTCGTAAGTCGGGGACTACCTGTACATATATATAATATCATAATACCATTACCATAATAAATATAATTTTATTCTATTTATTTCTGTTTATATGCTTTATTTTATGAATGTCTACTGTTGTCATCATTCTGGTCTCTCTTGTAACGTCCTGAGGCTCAGTGACACTAACCTGTATCAATAAAGATTGAATGAAAAAAAAAGGGGGGGGGACACCCTGGACAGTTTGCAAGTCCATCACAGAGACACATGGAGAGAAACAAGACAAACCATTCACTCTCTCACACCTAGAGACAATTTACTGTAGTTATAATCAGCCTAAAATGCATGCTTTGGTCTGTGGGAGGAAACCGGAGTACCAGGAGAAAACCCACGCATGCACCGAGGGAACATGCAAACTCTGTTGGTTAAAGAGCTAAAGAGCTGCAGGTGAACTACAGGAAGAAGATTACCACCCCACCCCAAACCCTATCAACATCAAGAGTACTAAGGTAGATACTGTGGACTGCTACAAGTACCTGGGGGTCAACTACTAGACAATAAATGGACTGGACAGCTAACACCAACACCCTCTACAAGAAAGGGCAGTCGCCTTTTTCTCCTGAGGAGACTCAGGTCCTTTAAAGGGGACCACAGATGCAAAATTCACTTTTTAATGTTTTTTTTTAACTCTACTTTGGGTATTTACTGTACTTCTTAAAAAAACAGTCCTAGGGCCAAAGAAATGCACCCAGTGGTGTATTTAATCTAAGTAGATTTATTTTTCAGGGATATAAATGTCTCGTTTTCAAATCCTGCGGCTTGTGACGTCACAAGCCGCAGCCACAACCCACCCCAAACCTGAGTCCAGCCCCTCACCTAGCAACCCCTGGTTAGGCTCAACCCACTTCAGTATAAAAGACGTGACGGTTGTTTTTCCTGATTTCATCTCATCTTTTGTTTAAATGTTCTTAATTTCATGTGTACAGCACTTTGTTGCAGCTGTGGTTGTTTTAAATGGCTTTATAAATAAAGTATAATTGTTATTTTTACGTTTTAGTTCAATTTTTAGCGTATTAGCGATCGCTCCCAACGAGCAGCCGGCAGACATAAAACGAGCAGATCACCGCTGCCTGACCATGCAACGAGCGGAGCAAAGCGGGCGGGGATTGGACATGCCGGCGAAGGGACCATCTGCCGCCGGGAGCTGCTAGCTTTTGAGGACCGTGCTCCGATCAGAGGTTGCCTCATACGGATAAATTATCTGGAAACACTCGGTGAACTTTGTGTATGTGTCTGCGATCGCTCCCAAAGCGCCGCATGCAACGAGCGGAGCTAAGCGGGCGGAGGAGGAACGAGCTAACATTAGCCTCGGATTCGGGTGGGCTAATGCTAACAGGTGCAGCAAATGGCGGCGCGCGCATACGGCTTTCGGTAAGTTATCTTAAGCTAGCACTAGCCATTTCTAAAGTGCAAGAAATGCTAACGTAAACCCTTTGGAGGGCGGAGTTAATGTAAACAGATTTTTGAAGGGCGTGGCCTTCAGAGCTCATTATCATAAACAGCCTGTTCAGAACGGAAATGAGAAAAGGCAGAACTAAAAAGGGGATATTTTATTATCTAAGAATTATTTTGTGTATTAAATTGAATGAACATGGTCTGGATAGCCCACAGACATACCATAAAAATTTATGAAACCAATATTTGGTCTCCTTTAATGTCTGCAGGACCGTGCTGCAGATGTTTTCCCACTCGGTGGACTCCAGCACCTTCTTCTACGCTGTGGTGTGCTGGGGCAGCAGGGTGAAGAAAGCTGCTGCCAACAGACTTGATAAACTCATCGAGAGAGCGCTGGCTCAGTCCTGGACGTGGAACTCTCTGAGACACCATTAACACCATGGGTCATGCTGAGCAGCACTGACAGTGTTGAGTGTGCACACTGCACCTGCATTGCAGGAATCAAACCACTGTGACCTCGTTGTGTGGAGCCAGAAAGACATGGATGTCGTCCGTGTCGCTCCAGATCAGGAATTCTGGGAACCACGTCTACAAAAGCACAAAGCTTCTTTAAAAATATTTCCCCTCCCGAGCTTGTAGGTATATTTCTCAGAGCACGCTTGTACTACAGATCTAAACGAGACATAAATATGTAATGGTCCAACAGCATGTAAATCATGTTGTTTGCACTTATTAATGTGTATCAAATGTATGACCTCAGATGATGTCCATCACATCGTTTGTACCAAAAATGTTTAATCAAATAACATTTTTACTTAAAAATAGGTTATATTTAATTACATGTTTACCGTACTTCTTGCCTGAAATGTGTTAAATACATCAAACGTTTACTTAAAATGTGATCTATTTCATCATGTTTACTTAAAATGTCTGATTACATAAATGTTTAATTACATAAAATGTTTACTTCAAAGTTTGAAGGGAAGTGAGTGGTGAAGGCTGCACAGAAGACCGCTGGAGTCAGCCCCCCCACCATCACAGACATCTACACCTCCAGATGCAGGAAGAGAGACACCTGCATCATGAAGGACCCCACTCACCCAGCACACACACTTTTTGCCCCACTCCCCTCGGGCAGGAGGTTAAGGAGCATTAAGTGTAAAACCACTAGACGGAGGAACATCTTCTACCCTGAAGCTGTTTCATGAATTCCTAATCAGGATTATAGGGATGTTCCGATCGATCGGCCACCGATCAAAATCGGCCGATTTACGTGAAAAAGTATGTGATCGGCGTTTCCGATAAATGCCTTCCATTGCCAATCACAGAGCCTGTGTAGCATTCAGTGTAGTGTCCCCCTCCCGCTTTCACCCCGCTCCTGGCCTCCTGCGCAGTGGGCATAAATTGCGCATGTGCGTAGAGGGAGCAGATCATAAACAAACATGTCTGCCAGCACGTAGCTTCAGATGTAGCTCCAATGCTAGCCCAGCTCGTAGCTCCCGACAGCGGTACCCCGGTTCTTGCACGGCACTCAGCCTCTTTCGGTCGCAACAGCTCCGAGGTCTGTGCACTAGTTTGTTTCGTGGTACCTGTCGACATTTCTTCAGTCCGTTCGCGGCGTTCAGCCCTCTCTGGTCGCGGCAGCTCCGAGGTCGGCTAGCCAGTTAGCCAGTGGCTCGAGACGCAAGCTCTCAGGTCCGCGCTCGGTGGAGGTGAGTATTTTGGCTGAGATGTTCTACAGATTGAAGGTAAGTTGAATTATTTTGATTCACCAGAGGACTTAGGCCTGTTTACACAAGGACAACCTCTGGAAATAATAGTGTTTTTATAATGTTTATTGTGACAAATAAACAAACAAACAAAAAACTTGTTTAAAGTGATCCATTTGTAGTTTCCATGCCAGTCAGGGTTGCCAGATAAGAAACGATGAACTATTATACTGCAGATTTAAATGTATTAATGCTGTGTTCAACATTGTTCCCTGTTCAAAGCAAATGTACTTTAATTTTGCTGCTGTTTCTCTGTTTTAAGGTCTTTAAGACCATATGTTATTTAAGTAGCAAATGGGGTATTTTATTTTATATAAGAAGTAACAGATGTGTTTTTTTTATTGAAAGTAAGGTAAACATTTAGTTTTTTTCTTTGATAATGCACAATGTTTGCTGATGCACAAAACAGCAATTCTTGCTCTCAGGTATTTTTGATTTTGTAATGTATGGTTATTTATTTGAATGCACTCACTTTCACTTTATTTTTTTTACTTTATTTAGGCAATGTTGTGACATTTATTTGACTTTGCACTATTTAGCCTGTTGAGAGCTACACTGTTTTCAGTCTTTTAAAGATTGTGTTACTGAGTTAAATTTAAGTTTGTTTTTTTTTTACTTTTAACTGAATAGTTGTTGCATTGTGCCTGCAAGTTTGTCTGTACAGTATTTGTTCTCTGAAAAAAATGAGTAAAAATATGTTTTTGTCTAAATTATGGTGATTTTATGGTTCTTTTCAGATCTTGTAGCCAGAAGCAGCACTCATAACTAAACCAATTAAGTTACAGTCAATCCATCTGATCGGTATCGGTGATCGGCACTCATAGGTGATCGGTATCGGTGATCGGCACTCATAGGTGATCGGTATCAGAATCGGCAGCATAAAATCTGATCGGAGCATCCCTAAAATCACTGTAATGCAACTTGATTGTTGATTTATGCTGCTGACTATGCATGCTGCTGATCTTATGCTGCTGTATTTGTTAGTACTCATCTGCTCACACAGACTCATGTTGTGCTGCTGTTGTTCAGCGTATTGTCTTTGCACTATTAAGTGTTTAGCATATTCTTAGTTTATATCTTACATGTTATTACTGTTTTTCTTTTATAATTTATATTTTTGTTTGATGTGTACACAATTTAGTTCCACCCCATGTACCGTATGCGATGCGAATGACAATAAAATAGTCTTGACCTTGACTTGACCTTGGTATTTGTTGTTTTTTTGCTGCCAGTTCATGTTCCTCTTCGACATCTACAGCATCACCGAGCTCCTCTGCTGGGGTTTCCACCACAGACTCTCCAACTTGCTCCTCTTCTGCAGCCTCCACCTCTTGTTCACGCACCATTTCCATCGCTGCCTGGCCTTCAACTTCCCTTTGTGCTCTGCTGTAACGTCTCTTTAAATGACGAGCATGTCGGTCTGATGTCGACACTTTTACCTCAGAGTGACCCAAGTGCAGTGTTGGAGCCCAGTCGGGATTTAACTCATCCATTTCATATGAAGGTTTGCCTTGAAGAGAACACAGATCAGTATTATACTACAGTAAATGTGACAACACAATCAACTTTAAACAGTTTATTTCACAATAACCCTGATGTCCACTCTGTCTAAACTCAGACTTCATTACATACCGGTACATAATATAAACCTGACCTAAACTAGGTTGACCCACTATGCCCTGAACACGACCTAAACATGATACACCTGGACAAAATGGCACAACTCCAGTAAACCGAATTAAAATACTCACCTGAATGGAAATGTCTGGAACAAACTAGCATGTAGTTTTTGATGCTGGAGAAGGTTACATCAGGACGTCTCACCGCTGATATCCAGGCCATTCGTCTCCTTTTTGTTATGTCCGACACATGAGCTCCCTCGCGTTGTTTACAGGTGGGGAAAGTATAAAACGAAAGTCCATTTTCAATTTTTTTACCTTTCCGGTCGTGTGACCGGACATTACATCCAATTACACTGCAAGTTCGGCCCATTGCAAAACTGTTAAACCTACTTAGATCCTAACAAAAAAACGAGAGACAGAGCTTCTTTTAGTGGTCTTTGAATATGGCGGACCCGGCCGGCGGCCAAATTCTATCCCATCAGCCTTTGCGCCGTGGCCCAGTGACGTCACGCTCTGAGCTGTTCCCTCTCTGGTCCAGCTGCCTGATTTGGGACGTGCGTGCCCTGAGCTAGGTCTGTCAGGCAGTGGCAAAAAAATAAATAATCAAAAGCAAACATTTGGGCCAAAGCAACTTTTATTAGAGTACATACCGTCAATCTAAATCCAAAACATGAATTTCCTCACACAACAGTCCTGATTATGTGTGGTTGTTAAGTATATACATGGGTGGAAAGCCAATTTCACTGCATGTTGTCCATTGTGTAAAAATTTCAAAGAGCATTCAACAAAACTACACAGTGGGGTCGCAGTTTCTGGAAGCCAACAGCTACGTGGCCAGACATTCAACGGTTAAAATCATTATATAAATAAACCAAAGTTTAAAATGATCTGTTACCTTTTCTATTTGTTTATTTTATTGCACTGAATCATAAATGCAATAACCAGAACCCAAAACCAAAACCCAGTATCTAAAAAAGCTAAGTCTGGTCCTCTGGACATTCAAAAAACAAAACAAAAAAACTGTAGAAACGTTTCGTCTTTCGTCCGAAAGACTTCCTCAGTCTGAGCTCAGTCTTATAAATAGCATCTCACAGTGGATCAACCAGTTTGCTGATGACAGCCAAAACCAGAATGAATGTCCAGAGGACCAGACTTAGATTTTTCTACCTGGATTATTGAGCATGCATCAGGGCAAAACCCAGTATATATATAAATTTTATTTAATGAAGTGGGCCAGATTGAAGGCCGCCAGTTGAATAGCTTTGATGTAGAATATGAAACTGCAGCCATCCGTTGCAATGGTGGAGAAAGTACTCAAACACTGTACTTAAGTAAAAGTACAAATAAACAGACAAAAATGTACTCTAGTAAAAGTACCATATTAATGCTTTTACTTAAGTAAAAGTAAATAAGTACTTGCTTTTAAAAATACTTAAAGTATTAAAGTAAAAGTATTTGCTGAATACCTAATGCAATGGTCTACAGTATCATTAAGTGTGCTACCGTATGTATATTTTCTGTAATACATTAATAGTGTTGAGCCATTTTAATGAACAATGCTGCAGATAATACAAGTTTTTATTGTGTTTACTCTGTGACACAGTTCACACTTGGACTTGTGATTCTGTGTGTCAGTATTTCAGGGATGACATACAGAGTTAAACGCCATTAAGCAAAATAAGAAAGATTTTACCTTTGAAAGTTTTTATATAACACAAAGCAAAACCAATGTGTCATTTTAACTGCAGTAAAAACATTTAAGAAACTTTTTTAGATTTTTCTACCTGGATTATTGAGCATGCATCAGGGTACGGTATTTAAGTAAAAAG
This sequence comes from Garcialebias charrua, assembly GCA_038048925.1. NCBI lineage: Eukaryota > Metazoa > Chordata > Actinopteri > Cyprinodontiformes > Rivulidae > Garcialebias > Garcialebias charrua. The sequence goes on from JBBPBX010006772.1 coordinate 31,713, forward strand.
TTGTCTGTCTTAAAAAAAAAGGAGCATTAGACCTAACAAAGGAACAGGCTCTGGTCATTTCAATTCCAGTTTGTCATCAACTATAGTTAAAATACTGTCTAGTCAACCTTGTAATGGTCAATAGTGAACAATACGTATTTTAACTTCCTGACATGTAATTTTAAACTTGGACCTGAGTGTTGAGTCATTTGGAGACATCTCTTGTCTCCTAACATCCATGAACTGACACATTTTAATATTGCAGCAAGAATTTATTGTTCAAGTTCAGAAGAAGTTGGTTTTCAAAGTTTTTTCAATCCAGTCTGGCTCATTTGGGAGAGAAAATCTGTCCTGCTGTACTGAACAGTCTTTCAATAATCTTTCAATAGTCTTTCAATAAGGCCATGGGTGTTGTGCATCTTCTGGCTGAATCTTTGTGGTGGAATCCATTTTGGGCGTTAGTGGTGCTGTGGGTGCTCCCAACTCAATGATATATATACTAGAATATACAGTACATTATTGGCCCAGCTCAAGGTGGGTCTAATGTTACCTGCCCACTTTGCAGTGATTCAATGGAACAACTCCCCTCTCGCCATCAGTTACTTCCAAACTAACGACAAATCAAAAAGCTGCAACGTGAATGTAAGTTGTAACTCAACACATTACAGTATAGAAATGTAGTGTAGTAGAAAGTACAGATACTTCATGTAAAATGTACTGGAGTAAAAGTTAAAGTATCCACATTTAATTGTACTTAAGTACAGATACATGAAAAGTACAGTAACAAAGTACTTGTACTTAGTTACATCCCACCACTGAATTGAATTCAGTTGCAATGAGAAGAACTTACCTATAGAACACTACTAACTATTCCAAGCCATTTTATGATCAGAGTAGACTTCACCAGGAATCGCTTAAGGTTTCTTTGGTGAAACTGGTCTTACTAAAAATAAGATCCAATGTGGAGCCAAAGTCTGATGATATTTTCTATCCTAAACATTTGAAGTTACACAATGGACAACTTACCGTGTACTGACTTATGGGTGGACAAATATCCATACAAAGAGTTTGACATTTCTGTTTCACTCGAAAGTCAAGCTGGAGCATAGACAAGGTTTAACAAAAGGCTCCACTGTGACCTTGACCTTTGACCCTGTGACTTTGAAATCAAGAAAGTTAATCGTTGACCTGTGAGATGTCCTGCTGTGCCATTTGACCATCCTACTTTACATGGCTGCAAAGTTAGAGCACAGAAAAGGTTTACCACAGGGGTCACCTGTGACCTTGATCTTTCACCTTGTGATCTTGAAATTAATAGGGATCATCCTTGTACCATACCACATAGCACATTCCATCTTAGAACAGGCTTACAAAAATTGTTTAAATAACATATTTACATCTGAAAAGTACAAACATATGAGAAAACCCTGGACCTCTCTGAGCTCTCTTTAACCAACACGGTTGGAAACTACAGTCGAAAAAGTTCCAACTTAGCCTGGTATAAAGATTTGTTCAAAACAGAAATATGGAAATGAACAAATGAAAATAGATCAACAAAGTCCATGCTCAATAATCCAGGTATAGAATCCAACAATTTTCAGTCAGGTCATCTGGACAGTTTCTTCTTCTCTTTTTTGGGGGGTGGGGGTGCTGAAACGTTGTACCTTCCATCCAGAAGGCTTCATCAGTCAAGGTAACACACAAAACTGATTCTTCCCCCAACAGCTTACTCCAAAGTGGAACAAACCAGTTATGTTGGTGCTAAAATGGTCTCTTTGGCACGCCCCCTCCTCCGGTGCCAGCCATCTTCCTCGTCGACAGTCATGTCAAACTGGTTCAAAACCAACAAAAAAAAAAAAAACTGTCCAGATGACCTGACTGAAAATTGCTGGATTGTATACCTGGATTATTGAGCATGGACTTTGTTGGTTTTGAACCAGTTTGACATGACTGTTGATGAGGAAGAGGGCTGGCACCAGAGGGAGCGTGCAGAGATCATAGCACCAACATAATGGTTTGTTCCACTTTGGAGTAAGCTGTTGGGGGAATAATCAGTTTTGCGTGTTACCTTGACTGATGAAGCCTTCTGGATGGAAGGTGAGACATTTCAGAACCAAAAAAGAAACTGTCCAGATGACCTGACTGAAAATTGTTGAAATGAAATAGACATTTCACAATTCCCACAGCCCTTGATCACATATATTTTTCACAGGCTGTTAATGAAAATGACTATGACTCGTGTTCAAGCTTCAGTTTTGTTCCTCCAACTTTGGTGCTTCTAATTGTAAGAACAGATGAGAATGGATTTTAAAAATAAACACAAAAACCAACATTCACAAGTAGGTACTGTACTGTATATTAAACTTGTAGTTACATTGTTTAAACTTGAAGTAGTTACATTGTTTAAACTTGAAAGGGCTTGAGTTGTACCGGTATTTACGATAATTAAGTCCATGCGGAACTAAAAATACAAGCTTAGTTACTCTAAATATACATTCTAAGAGTTTTTATCTTAGCTTAAATCTGATTATTTTGTTTAGTCACATGAACTCCTTAAATGTTTCATGTGAAAAGAAAGTATCAGTGTTTGAAACTTTTATGACCAAACTACAAACGTATCACTAGAAAATAAAGAAAAAATACTGCAAAAATTTTAAAGCATGAGGTCTTGCAACTGTTTTTTCCCCCACAAACAAATTAACCAAACACCAGTTAGCAAAGTCACAAAAATTAACTGATTGTGAAACCTACAAAATATACATCTTCATATACAGTACATCTTAAAACGGACAGAATGTTGTCTAAATTTCTGTTTCCAAACTTCAATTACAGATGCTAGTCATAAAATTAAAATATCATGAAAAAGTTAATTTATTTCAGTAATTCCATTCAAAAAGTGAAACTTGTATATTACCGTATATTAATTCATTACACACTGACTGATATAGTTCAAATGTTTATTTCTTTTAATGTTGATGATCATAACTGACAACTGAAAACCCCAAATTCAGTATCTCAGAAAATATTGTGAAAAGGTTCAATATTGAAGACCCCTGGTGTCACAGTCTAATCAGCCAATTTACTCAAAACACTTGCAAAGACCTTTAAGAGGTCTCAGTCTAGTTCTGTAGGCTACACAATCCTGGTGAAGACTGCTGACTTAACAGTTGTCCAAAAGACGACCATTGACACCTTGCACAAGGAGAACAAGACACAATTGCTAAAGTCTGGCTGTTCACAGAGCTCTGTGTCCAAACACATTAATAGAGGTGAAGGAAACAATGTGTAGAAAAAAGTTTACAAGCAACAGGGAGAACCGCACCCTGCAGAGGATAGTGAAATAAAATCCATTCCAAAATGTGGGGGAGATTAACCAAGAATGGACTGCAGTTGGAGTCAGTGCTTCAAGAACCACCACGCACAGACGTATGCAAGACATGGGTTTCAGCTGTCACATTCCTTGTGTCAAGCCACTCTTGAACAAGAAACAGCGTCAGAAGCTTCTCGCATGGGACATCTTTAGAAAGAGGAGCTACTCATCTTTGATTTTTTGTACACAGATGCGTCAAATAATTAATATATAAAGTATTTTTTAATAAAATAGTTATCTGCATTGCGTTGCAGTTTTCGGGTGGAGAAAGGAGGGGTCAAACGCCGACGCATTTTTATGACGCAATGGCTAGAACGCACCTTGTAAATAACAAATAGCAGTGAATATAGAAACCGAAGAATTAAGAAATAAGCAAGTGAAGATTTGAGCGATTTGTCTTCAGTTTGGGAAGCCGAAGTAAGTTTGAGTGATGAACAAGAAACTGCTGGTTCTAATATAGGTCTGCAGCCGTATTTATTGGAGACTTACCGTTCAGGGAGCGAGGTGGACTCCGAGATTTCTTGACAAAGTTTTTCGTCTTTTGGGAAAGTGAAAAGGCTCACTTGTTCACTGGCGATGTTAGAACACCCAAATGTGACGCAACATACCAGCATTTTTCAAGTTATACAAAAGAAAAAAGCGATCTTGAACACAATGACACTGCGTGCTAATAGCAGCCCGCAGGCTCAACTTCTAGTCCCTACGTGACAGACGTCGCATGCGTAAGTACCCGGATGTCCCGTGACGAAACACGGCGCCAATTTTAAAATAGCTTTTGAATCAAAATTTCATTGATTTATCATTTTGCTTGTAAAAACTAACATAGTTGAATGATACAACATGTGTTGTGCCATTTTATGCATAGTTCCAAAATCATGTCACACCACCTTTGACTGATTTAAAGACCACGGTATCCCTTTTCTTAATTGGCCAGCAAACTCACCTGACCTTAACCCTTTTATGATGAGCATGTCACCCAAGACGCAGTTTTTACAAGACTACTAGGTGGATATGTTGAGGCTTAGGTGGTAATCGGTTAACCCCATAGCAAATCTATGACTATGAGGTATTGTGAAGATGTGATACACCAGACCCAACAATTCAGAAGAGCTGAAGGCAACTATCAGAGCAACTTGGTCTCATAACACCTGAGCAGAGCGCCACACACTAATCAAATCCATGCCATGCCACATTGCTGCAGTAATCCAGGCAAAAGGAGCCCAAACTAAGTATTGAGTGCTGTACATGTGCATACTTTTCATGTTCATACTTTTCAATTCGGCAATAGTTCTAAAAAAAATTTTTTTCCGTCAATCTAATTTTCTGATATATTGAATTTGGGGTTTTCATTAGTGGTCACTTAGAATCATCAACATTAAAATAAATAAACATTTGCAATATATAAGTGTTTGTAATGAAGGCATATACGGTAATATAAAAGTTTCACCTTTTGAACGGAATTACTGAAATAAATAAACTTTATCATTATATTTTAATTTTATGTCTAGCACCAGTAAGTGTAGTGATTCTTCTTTGGCAACTTACCAATTTAGTAAGTGATTTATTTACATGTACAAAACATGAAATATGCTAGTTGGTGTAGGGTTCCTGTTCACTGGTGGGACTGATAAAGTTCAAAGTAAAAGCCTCTAATTAGGAATTCAAAACAGTTGAAATTTAATACAATAGAACTGTGGGTGATTTGTCTTGTGCTTTTTAACCAAAACAACTTCTACATGTACAGGTAATGTAAAAAAAAAAGGGGTACAGAATAAACATATTTACACATATATATTTTGCAGAAAAATGCTGGTGAAGATTCTTAGCCATTCAGGACATGATAAATTCAAAAAACTTTCAATACAAAAACAACTGGACTTTAATTGTAACAGAAGACGTTTCTCTTCATCCGAGGAGCTTTCTCAATTCAAAGAGAGAGTGTGGGGTTCAGGTTATAAAGGCTGAGTGAGATTTAAACTGAGAAAACTCCTCGGACGAAGAGCAAAACGTCTTCTGTTACAAAGTCAAGTTTTTTTGTATTGAAAGTTCTTTGAAATTTACAGCAAAGTATGCAACCATGTAACAACTTTAGTACTCTGGTCTTCCAGAGATGTGGCTCGTTTCTTCACATTCTTATGTCAAAACAATTTGCACTAATGCAAACATTACTCTGTAGAATCAATTCCCTCTATGCTGAAGTCAGTGAGACTACAGAGTCACACAAGTTGGTGAGTGCACATGCGACAGTCACAATTTTGTCAACCACTGGCAAGCCGTCATCATTTTTGATTAGGTAGTCTACTGGCAGACGTGCTTGAAGCAAAGTGTATTTGTTTCTCACGAGTCCACTGAGCCGTTCCACATGTGTACGAACATGTGCAACCTCCCTCGTGGTTTCCTCGTCGACTGCAGATAGTTGTGCTTTACCATTGCTGAAACTTGGAACGTTGACCTCTGCACAGTATGATTCCACACTATCCTGTATGTTGAAACCATGATCTGCTAGAATGAGGTCACCTGGAAGTAGTTTCAACAGCAAACCACAGTTTTCAATTATACACGTGTCACTTGCCCTGCCACCCCATGATTTGGACAGAAAAGACACTGAACCCTGCGGGGTGACACCCATTAAGAACTTCACTGTGTTAGAATGCTTATAGTTTGACCACATCTGTGCATGTGCCAGCACATTTTTAGGTTTTTCAATAAACACTTCAAAGCAGTCAATTATAACAGCTGTTTTTTGTCCAAAATGTTTTTGAAATTTCAGGGGCATAGTTTTCATCAATACATCCCGCTCAGGCCAGTACAGCAGATTCTTTAGACGTGTATATAAAACATGGATGACAATCAGAAATGTCCTGGAGACAGTTGAGGCAGATGTTTGGAATCGAAAAGCCAAATCTTGCACAGGAAGGTTTAGCTTAAGACGCATTAGTGTCATCACAAAGCATTCAAACTGACTTAAATCACTATTTACTTTAGGCGCAGGTATGAATGACTTCACCAGATCAAATACAGTCATCAATGTGAGGAATGATGGAAGGCCAGTGTAGTACTTGACTTTATGGTTATTATTCTCAAAGCTTTTTTCATTGAACTTCAAATCATGCATCTGATCTTTTAACATAATCTGTTCTGTTCTTAATCTCTGCAGTTTAGAATAAGCTTGACTTGCAGGTTCTGCATAATCATGTTCGTACTCTTGCTGCAGCACCAGGTTGCAAACTTGAACTGATTCCTCATCTTCATGTGCATCAACTGGAGCAGCCCAAACCTCAGGATCCAAAACTATACCGGGGTCTAGAAGATCTTGAGAACCTTGGAGCTTTTCTTTGGATCGAGCTCGGCTCTTTGCTCGTCTGTACCTTTAAAAAAAAAAATCATTAGTAATCAGTCACTGTCATGTTAGTGTGACAAAGTCTAAAGTAAGACTCCAAGTTTGCTACTCAAAGCAAAATAAACAGATTAGCTACCTACATTTTTACTATTTCAAAAATATATACATTCAATTTTATATTAATTTTAGTAATTTTAATCTTAAGATTTATTTTAATATTTAGAACTATTGTGCCGCTTGCATGTGTCATTAATTTTTCTACCTGTTCTGCTTCGGCTCCGGTCGTTGACGTTCCCTTGCTGACTCGCTCCGAGTAAGTGTGCCTCCTAACTTCAGTGTAGGAACCCAGTCTGGATTAAACTTGTCGTACATGTGTGCAGGTCGTCCTGAAGACAGAAATTATTTAACAGAATAAATGATTCAAATGTAGAAAAACAATATCCAAAATATTAACTTGTGTTATGGAATATAGTGAAATGGAGAAGGATAACTCGCTGTGGCAACCCCTGAAGAGGGAAAAGCTGAAAGACATGCATTTACTGGAACATACAAACCGGATTCCAAAAAAGTTGGGAAACTAAACAAATTGTGAATAAAAACTGAATGCAATGATGTGGAGATGGCAAATGTCAATATTTTATTCGTAATAGAACATAGATGACAGATCAAAAGTTTAATCTGAGTAAATGTAACATTTTAAAGGAAAAATATGTTGATTCAAAATTTCACAGTGTCAACAAATCCCAAAAAAGTTGGGACAAGTAGCAATAAGTGGCTGGAAAAAGGAAATTGAGCATATAACAAACAGCTGGAAGACCAATTAACACTAATTAGGTCAATTGACAACATGATTGGGTATAAAAAGAGCTTCTCAGAGTGTCAGTGTCTCTCAGAAGCCAAGATGGTAAGAGGATCACCAATTCCACCATTGTTGCGCAGAAAGATAGTGCAGCAATACCAGAATGGTGTTACCCAGCGTAAAATAGCAAAGACTTTTAAGTTATCATCATCAACCGTGCATAACATCATCAAAAGATTCAGAGAATCTGGAACAATCGCTGTGCATAAGGGTCAAGGCCGTAAAATGTGTAATGGTGGACTGAACGTTGAGAAGGTTGCCGGTTCAAATCCCGGTCCGGGGGTCTTTCTGGGTGGAGTTTGCATCTTCTCTCCGTGCATGCGTGGGTTTATAATAATATAATAATAATAATCATTTTATTTAAAAGCGCCTTTCAGGACACCCAAGGACACTTAACAAACCAATACAGTGCAAACATTATCAGTGACAATTGAAATATAAAAATACATGAAGATTATAAAATGCAACAACTTGTTTACTCCGGTTTCCGCCCACAGACCAAAAACATGCATCTTAGTCAGATAGGTGACTCTAAATTGTCCCTAAGTGTGAGTGAGAGAGTGAATGGTTGTTTGTCTCCATGTGACCCTGTGATGGACTTGCGACCCGTCCAGGGTGTACCCCGCCCCTCGCACAGTGATTGCTGGACATGGGCACCGGCGACCCCCGTGACAAAATAATAGATGGTTTACTTCAAAGTGTGAAGTGAATTGAGTGGTGAAGGCTGCACAGAAGACCGCTAGAGTCAGCCTCCCCACCCTCCAGATGCAGGAAGAGGGCTTACCTGCATCATGAAGGACGGACCCCATTCACCCAGCACATACACTTTTGCCCCAGTCCCCTCAGGCAGGAGGTTAAGGAGCATTAAGTGTAAAACCACTAGACTGAGGAACATCTTCTACCCTGAAGCTGTTTCATGAATTCAGAAAAAAAATAACAAATCACTGTAATGCAACTTGATTGTTGATTTATGCTGCTGACTATGCATGCTGCTGATTTTATGCTGCTGTATTTGTTAGTACTCATCTGCTCACACAGACTCATGTTTGTGCTGCTGTTGTTCATTCAGCGTATTGTCTTTGCACCATTAAGTGTTTAGCATATTCTTAGTTTATATCTTACATGTTATTACTGTTTTTCTTTTACAATTCATACTTTTGTTTGATGTAACTGGAACCCTGTGTACACAATTTCGTTCCACCACATGTACCGTATGCGATGCGAATGACAATACAATAATCTTGACCTTGACTTGACCTTGGTATTTGTCGCCTTTTTGCTGCCGGTTCATGTTCCTCTTCCTGATCTGCAGCCTCACCGAGCTCCTCTGCTGGGGTTTCCACCACAGACTCTCCAACTTGCTCCTCTTCTGCAGCCTCCACCACTTGTTGATGCACCATTTCCATCGCTGCCTGGCCTTCAACTTCCCTTTGTGCTCTGCTGTAACGTCTCTTTAAATGACGAGCATGTCGGTCTGATGTCGGCACTTTTACCTCAGAGTGACCCAAGTGCAGTGTTGGAGCCCAGTCGGGATTTAACTCATCCATTTCATATGAAGGTTTGCCTTGAAGAGGACATCAGAAAACAGATCATTATTACTACTGTACTGTAAAAATGACAACACTAGAAACTTTAAATAGTTTATTTCACAGTAACCCAGATGTCCAGTCAGTCTATTATGCTACATACAAAATATAAACCCGACCTAAACTAGGTTGACCCACTTCTATAAACTAAAACATGAACTAAACATGAGTACACCTGGAAAAAATCATGACAAAATGTATGGCACAACACCAACAAAACGAATTTAAGCTCTCACCAGAATGGAAATGTCTGGAACAAACTAGCAGGTACCTTGTGACGTTGGAGAAGGTTATATCAGGACGTCTCACCGCTGATATCCAGGCCATTCATCTCCTTTTTGTTAGGGCCGATACATTAACTCCCTCGTGTTGTTTCCAGGCGGGGAAATTATAAAACGAAAGTCCATTTTCGATCTTGTTACCTTTCCGGTCGTGTGACCGGACATTACATCCAATAACGCAACAATTTCGTACCATTGCTAAATTATTTTACAATACTTAGATAATAAGAAAAATCAGCGAGAAAGCTTTGTTTTCTTAACCTACGTTTCCCTCCTTTAAGATGGCGCTCTATTCTCGAGGTCGACGTGATATCACGCATCACGTGATTTCAACATCCGGTTTCGTTGTGGGGGAAAACAATGCGGTTTAGACCATTGGAATTCATTTTGTTTGCTAGTAAAGTCGAATCGAATATATTTGTGTAGCACACATATCTTTGGAAGGATGTCTTATGAATACGAAGACAGTTTACTACCAGATGCGCGACAGCGGTACAGTATGAAACTGAAACTGTCTGGACTCCAAAAATGTCCGTATAAACTACCGGTTGATATGTGGGTAAATAACCCCATGGCCTGGCCCGAGTTAAACTACAAGGATGTTTACACCTATCTCATAAAAAGTCCACGTAAGTGAATTTTTTCCAATTTTATTTTTTTAATGATTTTTATTAGTCTTTATAAAATACGTTTTTGTATTTTAAATGAGATGTTAATATGAAATGCATATGTTTTTACTATGATAAATAGCAATGAGGTTATCAGTTTCATGCTAGCACTACTCATTGTTGAACAAGTCAACATAACTGTGATATGGTGAATAACTATTGTAACTACATGTATAGAAAGTGCTATCATTATAACATGTTAAATACCGAACAGTTTTCAGCTGAAGCAATTCGTAGTTAATGATGATTTCTTCATGTTTTATTAGGTTTGTATTCGCTCGAGGCCATGGAGAACCACAGGTCCCTGGAGGCTCACACATTCTTTGTGTCCGGTTGGGTGCAGACTGTGTTTCACATGCAAACAAATTATGGCCATACACTGCTGAAGGCAGATGTGAAACCATCTTGGAGAGTGACTGATGAACCACATCATCCATGGATATGCCTCAGTAAGGCGGGACCGGTTATCAGTTCCCACTGTGACTGCATGGCAGGGTAAGGGTAAACCTTGCGTTGTTTAATTTCCAGATGTTTTGTATGTTATGTTACAATGTGGTTTTAATTGCAATTTATCATAAAATGCTTAACTAGGTTGAATTGTAGATGTGTATGTTTGTATGCCAAAAGTAAATGTTATGATATGTATGTATCTATCCCAAAGGTAGACATTTTAACTTGCATTATTTTACTTAATTTCAGACTGGGTGAAACCTGCTCCCATGTTGGTGCCATGCTCTTCAAAATTGAAGCTGCGGTGAGACTTGGGCTTACAGCATCAACGTGCACGGACAAGCCTTGTGTTTGGAACCAGTGCTTTACAAAAACTGTGAGCCCTGCAAAGATTGCTGGGGATGCTGTGGATCTCTCTGGCATGGAAAGCTTTCTTCGTGCTTTGGGCGTTACTGCTATTGTTACTGCTATTGGAAAAAGAGGAGAAATATTTTAATCATGTTAGCAGTAACACACAGTACTTTAAAGGTGGGGTATGTAACATTGTAATGTAGTCTAACTTTTCAAACAATATATTTTTAACATATTTCTTCACTCTGTCACTATCTATTGACAGACTGATGTTAGACAAAGTAATCTCTGAAAAAAACTATAGTCCCCTTGCTTCTCTATCAGCATTTATAAAAACACTGAAAACACAAGAGTGACCCGGACAATGACCAGCCAATAAAAACAGAGTTGTTTGTCACGCCCCAACCCACGCCCCCACCTGTCCCAGCCGCAGCTCGTTCTCATTCAAAGGATTGCAAAGCGATGCAGGACTGTTTTTTATGTGACACAAAATGTATTAAATATCCCTTCTTTATCCCAGAGCTGGGGCCTCATGTATCAACCGTGCGTGCGCACAAAAACATTGCGCACGTCACTTTCCACGCAAAACCCCGTATGTAACAAAAATGAAATGAACGTGAATATCTGCGCATCCAAGTACATTTCCACGCCAGCTCCCCTGCTGGCGTACGCACGTTTCTGTGGTTATTGTTCCTTTGGCGACACTTACAGGTGATCCTGAAAAACTGAAGCCCCACAGTCTGTGGTTGACTTTAAGAGCGGCTTGAAGACCTTTCTTTTCAACCGAGCATACTATACTCCTCATGATTCTACTTTTGATCTTAGCTGATACTGTTGTTGATTTTAATTGTTTTATTATTTGTTTTATTGACATTCAATTATGTTGCACCTTGTAGCACTTTGAGATTTTCATTAATGAAAAGTGCGTTATAAATTGAATTCATTATTATTATTATTATTATTATTATTAACTGTTCATGATGTGAAAATGATTAATATTCCCACCAAACACACATGATAACAATTATTACATCCACATGGACGCAAATAAAGGACGCGCAAAGTTGTGCAACAAATACATTTAACAGGAACGGATTCAGCCTTACTGGAGATAGTGTAACACGCAGAGCATTTATTTATAAACAGATATAATTTTCTGATCTATGATATGGCTTATCAGCCGTTTTCAGGGATAATCCTTTTTCATTTTGGCACTGCGCTCTGGAGCACAACGCAGGAACCGTGCACAACGCGTGCAGAAGCAGCGACCAAACTGTTCCCGAGCTTTCCAGAGGGAGCTGGCAGGTCGATCGGGACTGTGCCAGTCCACACAAAGCCGGATCATGTCCAATAGAATGGTCTCATCTATATGATTCCAAAGGCTGAGTGGTCGCGCTTTGGAGCGCGCGCGCACCCTCACACGGCAGCTGGAGGTGATTCATAATCTGCGTTTATTGTAGATTTCTCCAAAATGACACGTGAAAGTACACCATATATAACTTGTTGGAGAGTAACAGCTTCACAGACAAACAGATTGCGCACAAGGCTGTGGCGCGCGCTGCGCGCAGCGTTTGGAGACTCCAACATCACGTCATGTCATGAAAACTCTCCACTGAGACGCACAGACCCGTTTCTTCATGTCATCTATTAAATAAACAAAGATCTATGTTCAACCAAACATCCAAGTTCCTCTGTGTTTACAGTAATTATGGTAATAAACTCGTGCGCAAAGTTAATATTTTCACTCAGAATGAATGGATGAGCCGTTGCGCACCAAAGCAGGGTGCGCGCACACACAAATACCGACACACAATCACTCGTTCTTTGCGTGATGAACACATTTTATTACTATTCTTACTTAGGATTTTTTCCTCACTCATATTATATTAAATTCATTATTTTCCTGAATCTAGAAATGATTTCTGATCGCGCAGGGATCAAACAAACATGTCCTTCACACATGCAGGAAGTAATTTGCATCTGTTTAACATATGTAAATGAAGGCGTGTCAGGGGAGGTGTCTCACGTGCGCTCAGTTCCACGTTGGTTGTGATGTACAAAAGGAATGTGCGTGGATTCCGGTGTACGCACAGTTTGATACATCTGGATTTTTTTGTGCGTACACACTTTTCTGGATTTGACCGTACGTCACTTTTCAGTAGGAAATCCACGCAAGTCTTTGTACATGAGGCCCCAGGACTCCGTATTTTCCGGTGTATAGGTCGCACCTTTTTATGGTTTTTTCAAGGCCTGCGACCTATACTCAGGTGCGACCTATATATGGCTTGTTATCACTTTCGGTGAAACAAATTTTTAAATCCAGCTCATTTCACAATTATGTTCATTTATTAAGGAAAAGTTCAGCTCAGACATATATTTGCTATAATTTTTAATCAAACAAAGAATTGTTTTTAAGTGTTAATCTTCTTTAAAGCCTTGCTGTGCGCTCCTGTGGCAGACATTTGCAGCAGAGCTAAACGTAGGTGCGACCTATACACCAGTGCGACCTATCTAGGGATTTTTCCAATCTATTGGTGATAATTGGACAATGCGACCTAATGTACACAGGTGCGACCTATACACCAGAAAATACTGTAGTTTTTTTGCCAAAAGTCAAGTGATCGCTTCATCCTTCACTGACAGGAATGAGGAAATGGATTTGTCACGACTCACGAGCGAATTAAAACATGTCCAACGTTGCTTCGTGAACCTCTGCTGATTTCTTCTGGTTTTTGTGTTGTTGGATGAGTGATTCATGGTTTTATTATATTTTTTAAACAGTTATATTATCATATAAACACAGAACTTCGGAGCGCAGAGACAGGACATGTACTGGGGGCGGAGCATTCCAGACATTCCAGACCAGCGCTGACAGACATGAGGAAGTCACGAGCGAATTAAATCATGTCCAAACGTTGCTTCGTGAACCTCTGATGATTTCTGCTGGATTTTGTGTTGTAGGACTAGCGCTCCATGGTTTTATTTTATTTTATTAGAAGGTTTTATTAACATAAACACAGAATATCGCAGCGGCTCTGAGCAGACAGCAGCAGGGGGCGGAGCAGATCCCAAGTTCAGCAGAGCACGGACTGTGCCATATATGGCTCTGAGGGGAGGGAGCAGAATGCTTTTCTGCGCTGAAAATATTTCTAAGTCCCAGAGTGTTCAAAAATCGCAGACCATACCTTTAATATTTCTGACACACACATGAACACAATATTAGAACTTTCTTTGTTTTAGGTTTCAGGTTTTCCTCACCGTTTAGGTTATCTGTTATGAAGATATATATATTAAGTTACGTATTCCCTTAGTACATTAAATCATTACATACCTGGTTTCTTGGCCCTCCGAGCAGCTCTTTCATATCGTGCAACCTTTAGGGAAGATTTGTTAGCTGTAACTTCAACTGACTCTGGGCGCTGAGGGAAGATGGATGGAACATAGTCTGGATGGGACTGGACATTTACTTTCCGTCCTAAAGATAACAAAGACTAGAATTACAACAGTCTCAGAAAAGGTGTATTTTTACGTATTTGACTCAACACTGGCCGGGCAAGTGCATGGCCTACTGATGTTTAATCAATTACAGTGCTAACAACTGTTATAAATGACCTCTATTTTCTTTTTTATGTTTCTAAAAGCAATACTAATACGTACCGGTAATAAAATGTGCCGAACACACATACGTGTGCTTGCTTCGTGGTGACCAAAGCTTTGCAGGATTTACAGATCCATCTGGTTTTTGGATGCCTCTGTTGACTGCCGCTTTCCATTTCTCCCTTCTCGCTCCTGATGTAGGAAAAATGAAGTACTTTCTATCGGGATGTTTTTTTATGTGCGAAGTGCAGTCCTTAACGCAGCAACTTTTCACCATTTTACCAATTTCACCCGCCGAAGCACTCGTTTGTATACCCCCAAACAAAGATGTCTGCCAACTTCCGCAACACAGTCACGTGACAAAGTACCCGGCTGTTCGACTTCGAGAATCCCATCGGCCACCGCGCTGCGCCGAGACGGCACAGTGACGTCTTTTTTTTTTTTGTCAAACGAAAGGAGATACTGTACTTGAACGAAAGTGCAAAATGTAAATAAACAGCAGCAGCAGCTCATGCATGTTTTGGTTCACTTATTTCCTCTTTAATCCATGGGAAACAACATTCACTATTAAAAAGAAATAAAACTGCGCAGGTTTTAAATATTTTAGTTTTCCATGAATGTTCAAAAAGTCATGACATTGTAAATATAAAAAGTTGCTATAAAGCTTGCTTGAAAGAAAGCATTTCGAAGACTTTAGACTTTTTTACCTATCATCGTAACTCATCGTAACAATCTAATTAAAACGGTTTCAGAAAAAGTTGATGCAGTGTCTAGAACAGCTGGTAAATGTCAAGTCAGTCAATGACATCTGTTGTTATTTTTAATCATTTACCTTGCAGGACAAAAGCTTTTTATTTGTGCATCTCATATCTTCACTATAATATACATGGCAAACTTTGAACTATTTGTGTTTATATTTTATTTTATAAACAATATTTTAAAACGTAAACACCATGTGTGTAATTGAAAGTAAACGTTAATTATTTTATGCCACAGAAAATGTGTGCAAAAGTTTAGGACTGAAATATCAAAACCACAACACTGGTTAATGTTTTACCACTAGATGGCAGTGTTGTCACCACATCATGAACATCCACTTCCAACAAATCCCTATACTGTAGACTTGTCTTGTTGTTTCACAGAACTGTTCTGTTGTGTTTGTTTTTTGTCACCAATTCAGCCAACACAACTCTACAAAGTTTTCAACAAGGACAGTTTGGACCTGAAGAGCCTCTGTATCAGTCCTGGAGATCAACTGCTGGAGGAAGCTTCTCCCACAGCTGTTGGCCGCACACAGGTGCCAAATCCTTTAAATAATTTATAAAAAATCCATACCAATTGTGTCTCTCATCCATCAACCAGCCATTGTGTGTCATGTTCAATCTTACTTTGAAAAACCGCCATAGAGAGTCCGTGAAAAACGAACAGCGAAGTACCGAGGGACTACTGTATTGAGAACTGTCCCTCTATTAGGTGTTATTCTACTGCACATAATGAAACTTAAGTGTAGTGATTGATCTTAAGGCAACATACCAATTTAGTGCACGATTTATTTACATGTACAAAACATGAAATATGCTAGGTAGTGTAAGGTTCCTGTTCAATGGTGGAGAATGATAAAGTTCAAAGTAAAAGCATCTAATTAGGAATTTAAAACTGTTGAAATTGAATACAATATGAGAACTATTTGTCTTATGCCTTTTAATCAAAACAACTTCTAAATGAAACTTATGAAAAAATCAGGGTACAGAGTAAACATCTTATGCAGCACAACACATGGAACAACTTCGGTACTCTGGTCTTCCAGAGATGCGACTTGTTTCTTCACATTACGTCATAACAATTTGCACAAACGCAAACATTACTCAGTAGAGTAAATTCCCTCTTTATGCTCGAGTCAATGAGACTACAGAGTCACACAAGTTGGTGAGTGCACATGCGACAGTCACGATTTTGTCAACCACTGGCAAGCCGTCATCATTTTTGATTAGGTAGTCTACTGGCAGACGTGCTTGAAGCAAAGTGTATTTGTTTCTCACAAGTCCACTGAGCCGTTCCACATGTGTACGAACATGTGCAACCTCCCTCGTGGTTTCCTCGTCGACTGCAGATAGTTGTGCTTTACCATTGCTGAAACTTGGAATGTTGACCTCTGCACAGTATGATTCCACACTATCCTGTATGTTGAAACCATGATCTGCTAGAATGAGGTCACCTGGAAGTAGTTTCAACAGCAAACCACAGTTTTCAATTATACACTTGTCACTTGCCCTGCCACCCCATGATTTGGACAGAAAAGACACTGAACCCTGCGGGGTGACACCCATTAAGAACTTCACTGTGTTAGAATGCTTATAGTTTGACCACATCTGTGCATGTGCCAACACATTTTTAGGCCTTTCAATAAACACTTCAAAGCAGTCAATTATAACAGCTGTTTTTTGTCCAAAATGTCTTTGAAATTTCAGGGGCATAGTTTTCATCAATACATACCGCTCAGGCCAGTACAGCAGATTCTTTAGACGTGTATATAAAACATGGATGACAATCAGAAAAGTCCTGGAGACAGTTGAGGCAGATGTTTGGAATTGAAAAGCCAAATCTGGCACAGGAAGGTTTAGCTTAAGATGCATTAGTGTCATCACAAAGCATTCAAACTGACCTAAATTACTATTTTCTTTAGGCTCAGGTATGAATGACTTCACCAGATCAAATACAGTCATCAACGTGAGGAATGATGGAAGGCCAGTGTAGTACGTGACTTTATGGCTATTATTCTCAAAGCTTTTTTCATTGAACTTCAAATCATTTATCTGAACTTTTAACATAATCTGTTCTGTTCTTAATCTCTGCAGTTCAGAATGAAGCTGACTTTCAGAAACAGGAGCAGTTTCTTCATGATCATGTTCGTCCTCTTGTGCGTCGACTGGAGCAGCCAAAACCTCAGGATCCAAGACTGTACCCGAGTCTAGGAGAGTCTGAGAACCCTGGAGCATTTCTTTGGATCGAGCTTGGTCCTTTGCTCGTCTATCCCTTAAAAAAAAAAAAAAAAGTTAGTTCACTATTTTCCACTTTTTTTTTGCATAATTTCCATGTCCTGCCACTTACAGGCCAAAGCATCGTATTTATATATACATGTATACCGGTACTATTTCCCATATTCAGAAACCAATTTTTGGCTGAGATATGACCGTTTTCATTCTTTGACTGGAAAAAAAAATTAAGCAGTACCATTTTCAGCCACTTGATGGCAGCAGAGTAGTAATAGCAGCATCATGTCATTGGCAGGGCTTAATTCGTAAACCGATTGATTTCCTTTCCTTTCCTTTTATTTATTTATTTCTATAGCAATTTTCACAACCATGGTGGTGGTGACCAAACTGCTTAACAAAACCAGTTCTTAAAATGACAAACGGTTAAAAGCAAGAAAAACAACAGCAAAAAGAAAACCAGAAATGTCACCACATATTTAACTACCAAAAGCCTGTTGAATAAAAAAGTATTAAGCTTTGATTTAAAAGGGCCAAGTTTAGTAGTCTGACGTAGATGACGTTGATGCCGGAACACAAATAATGGGCGGTCTGGTGGTGGGGGTGGTCTGTGGGTCCTCCCCCAGAATATTTGGAACAAAAGAGATGCCATTTCCTGCATTTTGGTGTATTTTAATGTATTTATAGACATATTTGTTTACATACATTTGTAAACATTTGATTAAATTTATTTAAAACCGCCTCTTGTAATGAGCCCTTGAGGCTCAATGAGACAACCTGTATAAATAAAGGTTGAATTGAAACTACTATTTTAGAGAGCAAGAACAAAAGCCTGTGAATAGAGCAGCTCCGATTCTGTCAAAACTCCTACCCCACAGCAATAATAATAATAATAATAATAATAAATTCAATTTATACCGCACTTTTCATTAATAAAAATCTCAAAGTGCTACAGCAAATAAAACAAGTGATAAAATCAAGTAAAATCAATAATAATATCAACTAAGATTAAAGACAGAATCATGTGGAGGCAGAATAGGCCTGCTTAAAAAAAAAAATAAAAAAAGTGATAAAATCAAGTAAAATCAATAATAATATCAACTAAGATTAAAGACAGAATCATGTGGAGGCAGAATAGGCCTGCTTAAAAAAAAAAAAAATAAAACAAGTGATAAAATCAAGTAAAATCAATAATAATATCAACCAAGATCAAAGATAAAATCATGTGGAGGCAGAATAGGCTTGCTTAAAAAGAAAAGTCTTTAAGCCGTTTTTGAAGTCAACCAGTGACTGTGGAGCTCTCAGGTAGTCAGGGAGGGAGTTCCATAGGCGGGGGGCAGCCACACAGAATGCCCGGTCTCCCATGGTCCTTAATTTGGTTCGTGGAATGTGAAGTAGATTACTGTTCTGTGATCGTAGAGACCGGGTGGATGAATATGGT
This sequence comes from Garcialebias charrua, assembly GCA_038048925.1. Lineage (NCBI taxonomy): Eukaryota > Metazoa > Chordata > Actinopteri > Cyprinodontiformes > Rivulidae > Garcialebias > Garcialebias charrua. The sequence continues at coordinate 50,625 of JBBPBX010006772.1, forward strand.
GCAAGAATGTCCTTTAGATAGTCAGGTGAAGTTCCGTGTAAGCATTGGTGTGTAATGAGAGCAGTTTTGTACTGAATTCTGTAGGTGACAGGAAGCCAATGGAGGTTATGGAGAATGGGTGTAATATGTTCAAATTTACGAGCTCTCAATAAAATCCTTGCTGCACTGTTTTGAATATATTGAAGCTTCTGAAGATTTTTGCCAGGGATTCCAATAAACAGGGAGTTGCAGTAGTCGAGCCTGGAGGAGACAAAGGCATGGACGAGTTTCTCAGCATCAGAAAAAGTCAGAGATGGGCGAAGTCTGGAGATGTTTCGAAGATGGAAGAAGCAGGTTTTAAACAGATGCTTAATGTGATTTTCAAATGTAAGATGAGAGTCCATTTTTATTCCAAGATTTGTAACAGAGGTGGAGAGGGGGATGTCTTGACCAGAGAAGGAGATTGTTGTTAAAGTTGATGTTTGTACCTGGTGAGGGGTGCCAATCATTATGGCCTCAGTCTTGGAGCAGTTTAATTGAAGAAAGTTCTGATTCATCCATGCCCTTATTTCCTCCAGGCAGGTAGAGAGGGCAGTGAGTGAAGATGGAGATGGGGATGATGAGGATGATCCAGTCCTGATGTAAAGCTGTGTATCGTCGGCATAGCAGTGAAAAGAAATGTTGAACTGATTAATAATTTGACCTAAAGGCAGCATGTAAAGGGAAAACAGCAGGGGCCCCAGAACTGACCCTTGAGGGACACCACAGGAGACACCGACTGTCTGGGAAGTGGCATTGCCAAGACTAAAGGCCGGGCCAAAGCTGAGCGTCCTCCATATACGCTGCTCTACGCGCGCATTCTGTGTGCACACATTCACGGGCAGAGCTCTTCTTTCTTTCTCACGTTAAATGCTCGCGTTCTCGCTCCAAATCCTTGTTGTAATGTGATCAGCTGCACGCAGAGCAGGACAAACTGAGGTCGCTGATTGGTCACTTGCTGACACGCCTACTGAAATGATTGACAGCTCAGCTGGCTTTGCTCCAGACGAGCAGCTGTTCGCTCCGCTGCTGCTGCTGCGGTCTTTCTAACTTTATATGTTAATATAAACTTCTAAAAAATAAAAATAAAAACAGGGAGCACTATTCCAGCAGCTCACAGTCCACCAGGAAATAGTTAAAACATCGCGCTGCCAGGTAGGACATGAATTCATTCATTTCAGTCATGGAGTGAACGGAGGATGAAGCGATTACTTGACTTTAGGCAAAAAAACAAAAGAAAAGGCCCGATCAGCGATAAAGAAGAGGAATTTAATTCATTTGTGTGTCATACAAAACAGTCCGCCACCAGGGCAGTTTATTGTGAGACACCGCGCAAGCGTGCGCGGTCGTAAAAAAAGAGCTTGCGCGTTCGCGCGAACGTTCAAAGGGCTTGTGCAGCGGCGCATGCACGGCGCTCACACAGCGGGGCGCCGCGCTCACTCGAGCGCGGAGCTCTGCTCCAGCCTTAACACATTCCAGCCTATTGGAGAGGAAAGATTTGAACCTGTCCAAAACAGTGTCACAGAGACCGACCTCCACATGAAGACGGTGGAGGAGGATACTATGGCCCACAGTGTCGAAAGCTACAGTGAGGTCAAGGAGGACAAGGATGGAGGGAGAACCAGTGTCAGCAGCCATGAGGACATCATTTGTAACTCTCAGCAATGCAGTCTCAGTACTGTGAGCTACTCTGAATCCAGACTGGAACTTCTCATACAGAGAGTGTTGCTGTAGGTGGTCCTGCAGCTGAGCAGCAACTGCTTTTTCCAGCACTTTAGACAGAAATGGGAGGTGGGAAATTGGGCGGTAATTAGAAAAAATGTCGGGATCCAAATTAGATTTTTTCAGAAGAGGCCTAATGATGGCAGTTTTTAGAGGCAGTGGAACATGACCAGATTGTAGAGACTTGTTTATTATTTGTGTGATTAATGGGCTAATTGCAGAGTGATTGGATTTTATGAGAGACGAGGGGAAGGGATCCAGGGCGCAGGATGAAGGCTTCATTTTCTTGATGATGGACTCCACCTCACTCTGAACAACTTCATCAAAGCTGCTCAGGGACCCAGGATGCAGACGGGTAGATGGTAAACGAAGATCAGGGAGGTTGTGGAGCTGAGATCTGATAGTGTCAACTTTGTTTTTAAATGATGAAAGGAACAGGTTGCATTTTTGAACAGATTCCTCAGGAGTTTGTTTAATGGGATTAAGCAGATGAGTTATTGTGGAGAAGAGCTGTTTAGAGTTACCAGGGCAGGTGTTGATGATGTTGGAATAATATTTGGAGCGTGCTTCTTTAAGAGAATAGGCGTACGCTTTCTGATGTTCTTTGTATGCCTGCTTATGTACAGAGAGACCAGATGATTTTACACGTCTCTCAATAGCACGGCCAGTTGCCTTCATCCTGCGCAGCTCATCAGTGTACCAAGGGGCTGAACGGGAGAAAGACACCAGTCTTGTCTTCAAGGGAGCATGTAGGTCCAGAAGCTCTTGGAGAGATTGGTTGTAGTAATCCACAGAGTCATTTGCAGATGAATGATTGACAGCGGTCAGGGCGTGAAGATCAGCGGACAGAACATCAGGGGAAATGTTTTTAAAGTCCCGGAACTGGATAGGTCGTTTTGGGTTTGAAGCAGGCGAAGTTGAAGGCACTTCCAGAGAGATGACACTGTGGTCCGAGACACCCAGGTCATATACAGATAAGTTATTGATGAGTACAGTGTCTGTAATCACCAAATCCAGAGTATGCCCCCTGTTGTGCGTAGGGGCGTCCACATGTTGGGTGAGATTGAGAGAGTCCAAAAGAGACTTAAAATCTGTTGCCAGAGGGGAAGAGGAATTGTCCATGTGGATATTTAAATCGCCAAGAAAAATAGTTTTCACAGGGGAGGTGCAGAAAAAAGTGAGGAGGTCATGCATCTCTGAGTTAAATGAAACATGCGGTTTGGGAGGTCTATAAATCAATATAACGTTCATCAGGAGTGGTGCTTTGAGGTTGAAGGCCAAACTTTCAAAAGAGGAAAAGTCCTGAGAAGCTAGATGTGTCAATTTTAAATTATTGCGGTAGATTACAGCCAGACCACCACCGCGGCCAGTGCTGCGGGCTCTCTGCAGATAACTGTATCCAGAGGGACAGGCCTCATTTAGAGAACTGTACACATCTGGTTGATACCAAGTTTCTGTAAGACACATGAGGTCCAAGTTTTTCTCCAGAATGTGATCATGAATTAGACATGATTTGTTGGATAGTGACTGCACATTGAAAAGTTCTAATTTAATGCCAGTTGGTGTAGAAGCCTTTTGAACCGGTTTCAGCAGACTGAAGTCCACTCCACGTTTTCCTTGCCACTTCATGCGCTGTGGACTACAAGGGACTACAGATGTAGCGTTCTGATGACGTAGACGAGTTGCGACACGTCTCTCAGACCAGACAGTAGCAATCGAGTCAGGGCTCGCTTGCCGAAAATAGACTGTTTTCTTTCGAGAGCTTCTGTGGATGTAACGAGGTCTACGCAGAAGTCCCAGTTGTTTGATGGTGGAAACAGAAGGTGGAATGGAGCAGTTGTTAAGTCCAAGCAGCTGGGAAGCGGAATAGGTCAACATCGCGCCTGCCAAGCCCGGGGAAGCTAGCACAGAGCTAGCCGCTAGCAGCAGACCCACGGCTCCGAAAGAAATAACCAAGAAGCAGTGAAATGTAACTTGGTTGAGCATATCGTGTAAAGGAGTACAAGAGAAAAACCAGGACAGTCCACATGCAGTGTTGGGTGTAACGCGTTACTTAGTAACGCGTTACAGTAATCACATTACATTTTTCAGCAACGTGGTAGTGTAACGCACTACTTTGAAAATGCCTGTAATATATTACAGTTACTAACAAAACCTTACATTAGTTACTTGCGTTACAATCAGGACCTTTAGGAGAATAGTTTTTAAAAAAAATATTTAATTTACCTTTCGGAGAAAAGTTGTGGGACGACGGAGCAGACGCATGACTGTCACGGGGAGAAAACAAAGACGTACGCGATGACGTCGGAACGTCATACGTCAACGTACATAGACATATAAGGTACATAGACATACATTGGAGGGAATGAATGAACAACATGGCGGAGATGGAGGAGAACGCGGCGATTTCATTTTATGGATGGAAGTATTCACATTATTTTTCTTTTGTCGCGAGAAATTTACAAAGACAACACGCTAATGCTAAGCTAGTTGCTAAAGAGCCGCAGAGGGATGGTGAAGCAAGTTTGATGCCGCCACCGTGTAATAGAATAGAATAGAATAGAATATATCTTTATTGACCTTGACATTGCACCGGGGCACAAAGACAACGTTAATGATTACGCACATTCATCATGGATAGGGACGAGCGCACGAAGTCGCAGCAGTATAAAACCGCGCCACCACAATCAGATATGGAAAAAGGAAAGACACAATAGGTATCATTTGTGTTATTCAAAAAGAGAGTCTATCAAAGATTGCCTGAGGACACTCCATGATAAAGTCCCAAAAACTCTAACAGCATTAAGCACATCACACGAGACATAGTTGCAGTTTTGACGACAGGCGGGAGGAACAGTCTGTGTGTTTCTGTTCAGATAAGAGCAGTTCGCTGGTCTCAGAGCTCGGCTCCCACCGAGAACACACACACAGAAACCTCTTGGGGGAGGGGGTGGTTGGGAGGGCAGCGGGCCCTACAGCTCCCAGCTCAGGAGAAAATTTGTAGGCAGCATTCAAGGCCAGAGACCAGATTAGATTTGTTGCTTATTTTTCAGTCAGACCACAGTGTTCTTTTTACTGCAGTCTTTTAGTCCAGGTGCAGCTTCTGGGTCCAAATCGCCGAATCGAGTCAGGTTCCGAGCTAAAAAGATCCTTCCGTATGTGCCCTGTTTTGAATCCGAGCGGCTGTAAAAACGAGTCCCACACACCACGGTCCGCGGCGGCCGCCACTCACCACCGTGTGATTCAGCTCGCACAACAGCTGGGAAGGTCCTTCATAGCCTGGTTCAAAGCATTTTTGCTGAGCAGGAAGTCTCGCCAGCTCGCCGATCGCGGCGGTCCCTCAGCCTTCAGTGGCAAGAGCCACCGGTATCCCAATAAATCACAGAGGTTCCACGTCCCCGACAGAGTGAGCGGACAGTTACATTAGCCTGCTCATCGAGTCCATAATGTAGCTCACCGCATGCGTGTCGAAAGGGCGCTCTGGCTCTCCCCGGCCAGAACGCTTCGTGGAAATTTATGTTATCGATAGTATCGATAGATGAAATGGCCCAGAAAGCAGTCCACGCACATAAATCCATCCCAAATTGGTTCGAGCGAGCGCTGAAGAGTTATAGACGAGACAAATGCAGAAGCAGGGAGGGGGAAACCAGCGAGGTGAGGAGCGAAAGGAGATGCGACCTTCCCTGTCGAGAGCTGAAGCAAGAAAAAAAAAAAGCAGGCTCGGCTTGAATTTCACCGCCAGGCATCCACTACAAAGGCTGAGGTAAACAAACTTGTAGCAGCGTACGTAGTGAACGAAGTGTTGCCAATTTCGTCAGACAGAAAAACGTTTTCAAAGTACCTTGACCAGTGTTATGTGAAGATGGAAAATGAACTGAAAAAAACGTTTGAGGGCTTTGAGTATGTGTCAACTACTGCAGATATTTGGACCTGTCATAACAAAAGTTTTTTGGGCATGACAGCACATTGGATCAACCCAGCAAACTTTAACTTCTTGGTCTGCTGCCCTCATACATCTCCTCCTACATGTCTTTGCGTGAGTGCAGCTACAGTGTGCGCTCTCAGGACATGATTACCTGCAGTGTTCCGTCAGTGAGGACTGAACTTGGAAAAAGGGCCTTCTCCTACTCCGCTCCTGCTTCATGGAATATCTTACAAAAAGATCTGAAGCTCTCGACCTTGACTTCTCTAAATGGTTTTCAGAATCTGTTGGAATCCTGGCAAAAACCAATGCAGATTTGTTCCTGTCTTTGATTTTATACGTCTACCTTATAATGTTTTGCTAGTTTTTTGATACTTTGTTAAAAAAAAAAAAAAAAAAACTTTCTTTTGTTTTTTTCTCTCTTTTGTTTTCTATTGTTTATTGTTTGTTTGTTTATTGTTTAAGGAAATTCTACCACTGCTGTTCATTGTTCTTTAGTTTTAGCAGGTCGCTTTCGTAAATGAGCCCATGAGGTTCAAAAGATTTACCTGACTAAATAAAGGTTGAATGAATGAATGAAAAAAAAGAGAAAAGGCTGCTATTGCCTGCAAACGGATAAGAAAAATCCAAAAATTAATACAGGTTAAATCTCAGGTCTTAGAGTAATCCGAAAGTAATGTAACTAAGTTACTTTCAGAACTGAGTAACTAAGTAGTGTAATATGTTACTTTTTTAAAAGTAACTTGTAATGTGTAACTAATTACTTATTTTGGGTAACTACCCCAACACTGTCCACATGACACAGGAGGTTGACAGGCAGTAGGTGAGTGAAACAATAATTGTAGCTACGTAGTTCTTGAAGCAAGTTCGTGCTGGAGTTTGACAGGAGGTAGACAGCCCAAATTCCGGTTAGGAAGTGCTAACTAAGCTGTCCTTAAAGTCCTTATTAAAAAAACCACTTAACAAAATAAGTTTAGATAAATGTCCAAAAAATGTTTAAAAAAAATAGCAACAGTAAAATAACTATTTAGAGTGGAGAAGCGGCGACATCATGCCAGGCGTCCTCTCCAGCTGCGTGCTCTCTGCAACTCAAATCTCCGCATCTAAAAGTCCTAAGTCATTGCGCATTTTTAATTTGATTATTTATTAAAAGTACAATGAGAAGAGATGTTGCCCATTCAGTGGAGTGGATGTTCCAGCTGCAGCGCGCGCACCACGCTCCTGCCCAGCAGAGACGTGGGCTGCATGTCCCGCGGGGAGCATCTTCATCCACCTTCAGCTGTGTGTATACGTCTATGTGCAGGAGCTCCGACACATCAGCAGCTGTGCGCGCTCTGGAGAGCCGTCTGGAGATGATCCAGTGCGTAAAAACCATGCACTGTCTGCAGGGCGCACAGCTGAAGCTTGAAGACGCTGGACATGCGGTCCGTGTCTCTGCTGGACTGGAGCAGCTGCGTGGAGCTGACACCCCAGTGTCAACTTGGCCCAGCAGGCAGGAGCATGTGCGCAAGCTGGTGCACGTAGTGCAGCTGGAACATCCACTCCACAGATTAGGCAACGTCTCCTCTCGTTATATTTTTAATAAATACCTCTCTTTGTATTTTTAATAAATAATCGAAATAAAAATGTGTGATGACTTTGGACTTTTAGGGGTGGAGAATTGGCGGATCTGGCCAAATAGTTGTTGGAACACAGTCGGTCAGAATGAGGGAGTTCCCGGATCTCAAATTAACCGTTGGTCATAGGTAAACATGGCTATATTGACAAACTAAAAAAAAGTTCAAGACAAAAAGAACTGGACTTTATTTATTATACTTACACTATTATTTTTGTCTTGAACTTTTTTGAATTTACCATGTCCTGGATGACTGAGAATCTTTACCATCTATTAATGATTAGTAGTTTTTTCTTAGTAGGTTTTGTTCACTGAATATTGTATTGATTGTATTGATGTTTTATGTTTTTTATGTTTTATGTTTCTATATTTTATGCACCGTTATGCCGAAGCAAATTCCTAGTCTGTGAATCCTGTTCATTGACAATGGTGATAATAAACAGAATCTGAATCTGAAATGATACAATCGGCTTGCCACAGTCTTCCCACCTTCATTCTGCTTGCTGCTTGGAACCATCGCACCAGCTGCACTGCCCCGGCAAAATGCAGCTCATTTGACCATTAAAGTGCATTGATTAAGCAAACATTAGACTGACACACACATTTACTATAATTTTGAGCAAACAAATCATTGTTTTTAGGCGTTTATCTTGTTAAATTTGCACAGCGGCTGGTCGCGTGCACGCATTTACTTCCACGTATCCGCGTTTGAAATGCAGCTGATTTGACCGTCACAGTGCATTTATTAAGCAAACGTTAGACAGAAACACAAATCAGGGTATATACAGAAATTCTTGAGTTAAATTTAATACCTTTTTAATACCATCACAATATTTTTAATACCATCATGACACTAAGCTGCAACCGTAGCGGCAACCTCTTGTACTTCAGTTCAGAGCAACTAATTGTAAAGTGATAGATTACTGTCATTTTCTTCCTAAACATTGGTAGTAAATGTAGTTTTATAACAATTACTGGATACATCAAGTTGCTTCTTGCCTCAATAAAAGCACTGACCTATTTGTTATTTAAATCTAACCCAAGACAAAAAGTTATTTAATTGTTCCCACACACAACCTATCTCTAAAACAAAAAACTGTAAACCTGAAAACAGAACAGTTTCACTAAAATAATTCAACACTGAAAACATGCACAATTCAAAAAGAGAGGGAGAAAAATAATAACTACTGTATTTTTCAGCCTGTATGTCAGTTTTTTGCATAATTTACATGTCCTGCGACTTACAGGCCGAAGTGACATATTTATAGATTTTTTACCATATTTATAAACCATTTTTAGATGGAGATAAGACCGTTTTCATTCATTCTGACTGAACAAAAAAAAAAAAAAACAGCAGTACTTGATGGCAGCAGAGTAGTAACAGGAGTATGGCATGAGGCTGGTTGTTGTATCATGTAATAGGAAACCGTGCCTATAATGACAAATTCAAAAAAGTTCAAGACAAAAGCAACTGGACTTTATTTATTATACTATACTTTATACTTTATTGTTTTTTTCTTGCACTTTTTAGAATTTACCATGTCCTGGATGACTGAAAATCTAGCTATTAATGACTCAATCGGCCTGCCATACTCTGCCCACATTCATTCTGCTCTGCTTGGAACCGTCAAAACAGCTGCACCACCCCGGCGAATTTGACCATTAAAGTACATTTATTAAGAAAATGATAGACTGAGACACACCTCTGCTATAATTTCGAGCTAACAAATAATTGTTTAGGTGCTTTTCTTGTTAAATTTTGGAGAAACAAGCTGCGTTTCTCCCTCCTCCTTTTTTTCTCCCTCTGCGCGTTCACGGAGCACCACTGCAAAACTACTTTTTAAATAAAGCTAACTTGACCATTAAAGTACATTTATTGAGAAAACATTAGACTGAGACACATCTTTGCAGAATTTCGAGCTAACAAATAATTGTTTAGATGTTTTTTTTGTTCGGAGAAACGAGCCGCGTTCCTCCTTCCTGTTTCTTTTTACGGACACGACAATAAGCCTCTCGGCTGTTGCTGAAGCCAGTCTATGAATGTGGCATCTGAAAACTTACATCTCCCCATGACTGTTCTGGAAGCTCTGTCGGCCCTCGGCCAGCTGTAGGCGCGAACGCACACTGACCGACGATATGACGTCATTGATTTAGCGAAGGTCCTACTCGGACATAAAATTAGAAAAGATAAATAAATTCACATGATTTTTTTTCACAGATAGAACGGGAAAAATATAGTTGTGTAGGTTTTTAAAAAATTAATACCTCGTCAGATGACGTTTATTACTTTTTAATGGCCGTAATTTCTGTTAATTTCATTTACCGTATTTGCTGGTGTATAGGTTGCACCGGTGTATAGGTCGCATTGTCCAATTATCACCAATAGATTGGAAAAATCCCTAGATAGGTTGCACCGGTGTATAGGTCGCACCTACGTTTAGCTCTGCTGCAAATGTCTGCCACAGGAGCGCACAGCAAGGCTTTTAAGAAGATTAACACTTAAAAACAATTATTTGTTTGATAAAAATTATAGCAAATATATGTCTGAGCTGAACTTTTCCTTAATAAATGAACGTAATTGTGAAATGAGCTGGATTTAAAAATTTGTTTGCCGAAAGTGATAACAAGCCATATATAAGTCGCAGGCCTTGAAAAAAAAACATAAAAAGGTGCAACCTATACACTGGAAAATACGATACTACCTTTTAATAGCTTTTACAACCCCGCGGATACCCTGCAAATTTACTAATTTTGAGTCAACAAAAGTTTTTTACGTGTAAATTAGAAGTGACCGATTGCAGTTTTCTGGCCGAGCACAGATTTGTAAAAAGTCTGACGTGCCGATTCTGATTTTGGCCGATACCAATTTTGTTTTATAAGCAACACTGTCATGTGTTATAAGGTCACAATGCACCTTCAATTTTCCAATATTATTTTGTTGAAAAACATACCCTTGAACAATATCCTAGAAGCAATACAAACTTCTTTTAACTGGCCATGAGGCAGTGCTCTGAAATATTAATGAAGTTTAAAAAATTGTTGTTAAAACAAAAAAAAATATCTGTAAAATCGGTTTCTCATGCATGTATCGGCTGATTTCCAATTTCCCAAAATTAAGGAAATCGGGGCCTATTTATCGATGCACCCCTGGTGTTAATCTTGTTAAATTCTTGTTAAAGTCATCCCGTGCACGATCCCGCGGCTGCCCTTTGGCAGCCCATCAATTTTTGGCACAACACCGGTCCACATTTCTGGGTTGCCAGCGGTGACGCATAATAGATGCGACATATACAGCGAAGACATATTTTAGGATTTTTCCACTTTATTAGATAAATATGGACTAATGCGACTTATAGGGCGGAGAGACATGCACAACGGAAAATACGGTAATCACTGTCATGTTTGTGTGACAAAGTCTAAAATAAAGGCTCCAGTATACTTGCGCGGACCTTTTTCCACGCGGACTCGACACACACTGTCCACAGAGGGTTGAGACTTCATACTTGAGCATCCACCCTGATGGGCAGCAGGCCAGCTCCGCAGACAAGGGGACAAATTGAGGTCGCTGATTGGTCATTTGCTGACAGTCCTACTGGATTGACAGGTTACATTAAAAAAAAGAGCTGGCAGCCCCAGTGGCAGCTGTTCTGTTTATATGTTGTTAACAAAAAATTCTAAAAAAAACAAAAAATAAACAGGGAGTGCTGGCCCTGCAGCCCACACATCAGACTGGCCCACCAGGGAATCTCCAGACACTCCCACAGCCACGCTGGACCTGATTTAAATTTGCTTGTGACAACTTACTTTATTTCTCACCATTTCAGTCATGCCGTCAACAAAAAAAGAGAAAGAGGTCGCTTGCCTTTTGGCAAAAAAAAAAAAAAAAGAAGGCCATTAAACCAGATCAAGGATGAAGAAGGGGAATTTAATACATCGGTGTTGCATACAAAACGGTCCGTCGCAGGGCAGTTTATTGTGTGACACAGAGTACGCATACGTAAAAATTGAGCTTTGCAAAGACGTGCCCTGCGGATGTCTGCTTCGACTATAATCCAGTACACGCACACCTCTGCAGACTGACGTACGCCCGAAAATACTGGAGTTTTAAGACCAAATTTGTTACTCAAAGTAGAAAAAACAGATTTGCTACTAACATTTTTACCATTAAAAAAAAAACTACAGTACAGTAATGATTTTATCAAATTTTATCTTGGATTCACTTTGATATTTTAGAATTATTGTGCCGCTTGCGTGTGTCATTAACTTTTCTACCTGTTCTGCTTCGACTCCGATCGTTGACGTTCCCTTGCTGACTCGCTCAGAGTAAGTGTGCCTCCTAACTTCAGTGTAGGAGCCCAGTCTGGATTAGACTTGTCGTGCACATGTGCAGGTCGTCCTGAAAAAATTAATTATTTAATAGAACAACAGCTACAGATGTACAAATAAATATTCAAAATATTGTGTTATGGAATATTTTCAGTACAATGTTCCCGTTTTCAAAAATTATGTATATTATACACATTGTGCATATATATATCTCCCATCTATCCATCCACTCATTATCTTTACCCGCTTCTTCCTTTTTGGGTCATGGGGTTCACTGTTGCCCATGTTCAGCTTTTACTGTGCGAGAGGCGGGGGACACACCCTGGACAGGTCTCAGTCCACCACAGGGATGTGTCCCTGTGGTGGACTGGAGACAAACAACCAATCACTCTCTCACTCACACACACTTAGGGACAATTTAGAGTAACCTATCAGTCTAACATGCATGTTTTTGGTCTGTGGGAGGATACTGGAGTACATGGAGAAAACCCACGCTTGCACAGAGAGAACATGCAAACTCCGTTGGCTAAGAGCTGCAGGTGAACTACAGAAAGATCACCTCCCCCAACCCTATCAACATCAAGGTGGACATTGTGGACTGCTACAAGTACATGGGGGTCCACTTAATACGATAAATGGACTGGACAGTTAACACCAACACCCTCTACAAGAATGGGCAGGGTTGCTTTTTTCTCGTCTGCAGGACCATGCTGCAGATATTTTACCACTCGTGGTCTCCAGCGTCTTCTCCTATGCTGTGCTGGGGCAGCAGAGTGAAGAAAGTTGCTGCCAACAGACTTGATAAACTCATCAAGAGAGCTGGCTCAGTTCTGGAAGTGGAACTGCAGTCTCTGACAGAGTGAAGAAAGTTGCTGCCAACAGACTTGATAAACTCATCAAGAGAGCTGGCTCAGTTCTGGAAGTGGAACTGCAGTCTCTGACAGAGGTGTCTGAGCAGAGGATGCTTAGGAAACTGCTACAGACCCTGAACACATCACACACCCTGCATGATGCACTGGACTCTTACTGCAGCACCTTCAGTTGTAGACCAAGACCACCGAGGTGATCCACAGAACACCACAGGAAGTCCTTCCTCCCTGTGGCTATCAAACTTTTCAACTCCTACCCGTTTCTACACAGGACAATAAAACTAATCCTGCACTACAATAAACACTTTGTTTCTGTCAGCACTTGACTTGTTTTGGACCTTAATTGTTGGTATTTTTATACCTATTTGTTATTTTTTATATTCTCCGTTATTTTATATTTGTGATTCCTTGTGTATGTTCCTTTGTATTGAAACTCGGGCACAACAATTTCCCGAGGATCAATAAAGTAGGGCGGCTGTAGCTGAGTGATTAGAACAGTCGTCCTCCAATGCAAGAGTTGAGGGTTCGAATCCACCAGCAGTCACATGCAAAGTGTCCCTGGGCAAGACAATGAACCTCTCATTGCCTCCGATGTGTGTCCCATCTGTGTATGAATGTGATAAAGCAGTGACTAGTAGTTACTTTAGAATGATTTGTTCAATTAACTTTGTAGGGATCTAGTAAGAGAGCTGTATGAATGAGTAAATGAGGACACAGATTGTAAATTGATTGATTCGAGTAAAACAGATTGACTCATACGCTGCTTTGCCACTTTGCAAATGTCAATGCTAGAAACCTTTAGTTTATTTTAGTTATACTTTTTATACTCTTTTTTTATACTAGTATGCAAAAACTCAGGACAGTATTATGTTCATTAAATGTTTAATGTTTTAGTTTTAGAGTTGGTGTAAATTTTCATACTCTTATACCACTATGCAAAAAACTCAGGACAGTGTTAGTTTTACTATTTTATGCTTATGTCTATTATTATATGTTTCAGTGTTTCAATGTTTAGATGTTTACTGTTGCACCGAGGGACTGAGAGAAACGCAATTTCGGTCCTGTGTATGTCCTGTACAGTACATATTGCAGATCTGACAATAAAGTTGACTTTGACTTTGACTTTGACTAAAGTACGGTAAAGCCCTGTGAGTATCTCAACAAGATAGAAAAGTGCTATATACCAGTAAGTACAGTCCATTTACCATTTATTTTATCTTCACCCAGAAGGGTCCCGGACCAAGATTTGAGCCGGCAACCTTCTTGCTGAGAGGCGGCAGCTCTACCAGCTGCGCCACTTATTTATTATGCACTGCATATTCATTATTGATACAATTGATTGTAAATGCTTTAACTGATATTTAATCACATTTTTGTACTACCGGTATTTTAGATTTGTGTGTTTTTTTTTTTTCCACTCTTGTTTTCTTCTTTTATTTCAGCTATTTACCATGTTCTATTTTAACACCGGCAAAGTTTGTGTACTGGGCTGCTGCCATTCTTTAACAAGTCTCTCTTAAAACATAGATTTTTAAGTATGAGTTACATCTAACTGGTTTTAAAAAAAAAAGATTTAATAAAATATTAACATACAACCTCCTAACAAAAAGAGGCCAGGCTCAACTCGGAACTAGAACCCAGGACATCGTTGCTGTGAGTGTTACAGCCTGGAGGTTAGCACGTAGCATAGCATAGCTAAGCTAACTACCATAGAGACGTGCTAAATCATGAACTAAGTAGTTCCAGCACTTATGCAGCATATGTATAGTACGATACTCTGACATTGTTTAGCAAAAGGACTAATAGATGTTTGTTTGTTTGTTTGTTTGTTTACCGGAAATAAAGTGATCAGAGCAGACTCTTAATATCCTCGAGGGTGGATCCTTGCGGTTGATGTTTTTAAGCCAGACTCGACGACGTTCTGCGGTGAGATCAACCATTTGAGTTCCTTCTGATTTCCTGATTTTTGGGATTATGTAAAAACCGCGCTTTACTGAACCGTCTGCCCGGTTGGTACATCCTCTAACCCAGCACGAATAAACCATTGGTTTAACCTCAGTGTGACTCAGACGTAGAGATGGAGCCCAGTCCGCATCACTTTCCATCATCTCATAAGCTGGCTGACCTGCAATCACATAGAGATGACAGATAAACGACAGGTGACAGCTGTGATGAGAGAAATGCAATTTCAATCCTGTGTTATGTCCTGTACATATTGCAGTTTTGAAAATAAAGTTGACTTTGAGTTTGACTTTTGTATATGTCAAGACAGTTATTAATTCCTGCTAGTTGTTCCGGCTTATTGCTATTTTATCCCTGTTTTTTTTTTTTAAGACTTAGACAGTACAGTAGTTAGAGTCTAAATATGATACAGGTAGCTCTGTTTTCACACCTAGTCACAAACTGTTTAGTTCACAACTGTTTTTATCATTTAAGTAACATTTCAAAGTTGCAAGATATTTTATCTCAAACAGAATTAGAAATGATTGTCCATGCAGGCCAACCTGCGTCTCCTGCTTAGATCTTCCATTTGCTGTCCACGGTCTTTTCTATAGGCGGGAAAACTGAAAAACCTTATGCCAGAGTGTCCTGTTTTACTCGAACAGCCTTTGATGCAACACCAATGACCCATTTTCGAATTAAAAAGCACTAAGAATTAAAGCTAACTCTGATCTAAGCTGCTAGCAGTAACTCTGATCTAAGCTGCTAGCAGCTCACGACGTCAACATCAAAGATGGCATTGGCGCCCGGTACCCACGTGACACGAGCCGTGACGTCACGTGCAAAAGACCGATTCACAAATAATAATAATAATAAACTTTATTTGTATAGCACCTTCCTACAATGCCTTGCATTGACCAAGGTGCTTAACAGGATAAAAAGATGAATAAACTGGAATAATAAATCAATGAAAATAGAATAGGAAACAACAGCAATAAAAGAAGGCAATGGAAATAAAAAATGCTACATACTAAAATAACACTAAAATAACACAAGTAATAAAAGTTACCGGTACACACTGAAAGCTTTTTTGAACAAGTGGAAATAAAAAGGCAATGGAAATAAAAAAGTGTTACATATTAAAATACCAAAAGTAATAAAAGTTACACACTGGAAGCTTATTTGAACAAGTGGAAATAGAAAGGCAATGGAAATAAAAAAATGCTACATATTAAAATACCAAAAGTAATAAAAGTTACACACTGAAAGCTTTTTTGAACAAGTGGGTCTTCAGTCTGGTTTTGAACAGAGTCAGATCAGAGGTGGCACGCAGCTCAAGGGGGAGGCTGTTCCAGGCTTTTGGGCCGGCAACAGAAAAGGACCGGTATGTAAATGTAAATTTTCATCATCTTCGCCTTTTTTTCCAGGTTTGATTAAAGAAATAGAATTATATTTATGCACCATTTATAAGAGTAACAACAAAAAAGCTATAAACACGTTTGAATGCTGTAGCTCCTTGAATATATTTAATGTGTAAAAATTTTTTATGTACTCATTGTAGAAACCTGGCACACCCCTGGCATAGTTAAAAAAAAAATCTGTGTTCCTTGTTCTTGTTATCTTGTCCCTTGTTCTTTTTGTTCACATTCTTATAATTGTAACTGTATCTGTATTGGGAAAAAAAAAGAACTTTATTTATTATGAACAATTTACAAACAAACCAAGGCAATTAAACAATAAAAAATATTTATTTTCACAGGTTGAGTTGTATGCATTCAGAAAATATAAAATACAAAAAAGATTACATAACAAGAAACAAGTGAAGAGGTTTACATCAAATCAAAGTTATTAATCAAAGTATAAAGTAGTTCAGCAGATTTACTTTAAACCTCACAATAACTTTTCAGGTCATTTTCCCCAATAACATAAATTTGGATTCACTTTTTTTTTTTTATTATCTACATATATGAGCAAAAAAACTTTCCTAGTAATATTTGGTTGTTAATTAAAATTTCCATTTAAGAGTTTTGAAAATAAACAGCACATTTTATTATTGTTAAAGTCGGAGCTGGCAATTCAGTTCCTTGGGCATGAAGACGACCCCACATTCTGCTCCAAAAGTTGAACACTACAGTACAGTGTAAGAAAAGATGATCTAACTCCTCCTCATTATAACACAATGCAGCAGTATCAAACTTAAATCTGGCTTTATTAACTTGTGCATAATAAATAAAATCTAAATGTATCTTTAATTTATAATACAGCATAATATTTTCCTATATTTTAGGTCATTGGTTCATAAAGTGGTGTAAAACTGTTGAA
>JBBPBX010006773.1:10079-21326 GCA_038048925.1 Garcialebias charrua
AAAATACAGTGATGTGAGAGAAACTATGTAAACGTACTACCTATGTTATTCATCAAATGGTACATTTTTGCCTTTAGTAGTTTTCAGTTCAGTTTATTTATACAGCTCCAATTCAAAACAGAAGTCGTGTCAGGGCACTGAGCAGAAAATGGTATTAATGGTATATTTATATTTTTTAGTTTTTAGAATGTGTTTTTTGTTTTTTGTGCTCACATTCCAGGTTTATAATCTTCTTGCTGTCCACAGAGTACGTGAACGCCCAGGAGGTCCCCACTGACATGAAGTCCATCACCGACCGAGCTGCGCAGACGCTCATGTGGTCAGAACTGTTCAGAGGTCAGCTCAATTCACACATTACCAATTCATTAGAAGCTGCATAAAAAACTGTTTCCTCTACATTAGTTCCCTGGACAGGGCACTCGTCTAGGTGTTGTTTGTTGATGGGGAGGAGACGGAAACACATCTGTGTTGCACACTAGCTTAGTGCTACATCAGTAGCATTTTCACTAGCGTGTCTGTTGCGTGTCGTTTAATTCACAGAAACACTAATTCACGTGATGTATACAACACTTAATAATTACAAATGGTGTATAATTAGTGCTGGGCAACAGTTAAGATTTTTAATAGTGATTAATCTAATAATCACTATGTGCAAAATTAAATTATGACTTAAAGATGTTTAGAACATTTTGTTAGGTACAGTTTTATTAAAAAAATGTTCACTACGTTAAAAAAGGCAAATTTTAACAGCAGTGTTCTAACAAATAAAGTATTTATAATAACATCAACTTGATTATTGTTATGGTGTATATATTAAAGTGATTGTACAAAAAAGAAAGAGAAGACGACAACGACAAGAGTCACAAAACACTAATTTCAGAGTCCGTTCTCAAAGTCCATAGTTGTAGCTCACCATCTGTAAATCCATGTGAAGATACTGGTCCAAAGGAAAAAACCCGACCTTAACAGTGGCGTAGGCAAGGGGGGTTCGGGGGGTTCGAACGAACCGCCCACTTTAAAAGGAGAAGTTGACCAAGTTAAAGTAACATGCCTCAATAGGTCAGTGGAAACTGCGTTGGGTTTCCATCCCAAACCTTATGGGTTCAATTCCCACATGGTACAACGTTTTTTTTTAAAATTCATTCCAGATTAAAAAAACACAAGAAAACTATTTACAAAACAACAAGAAATAAAACAATACATGAAATGAAAGGAAGCAGAAGAAGAAAATAATCTTATCTGCCCCTTCTCAAACTATTTTTTTTTCAAACACTCTTTTATTGGATAAAAAAAGTAGAATGTGTTAACAGGCATATTAACTCCTTTTTTTTATCCAATAAAAGACAAACGTAAAATTAGTTGTTTGAATCGAGTGTTTGAAAAAAAAAATAGTTTGAGAAGGGGCAGATAAGATTATTTTCTTCTTCTGCTTCCTTTCATTTCATGTATTGTTTTATTTCTTGTTGTTTTGTAAATAGTTTTCTTGTGTTTTTTTAATCTGGAATGAATAAAAAAATAAAAAAAAACGTTGTACCATGTGGGAATTGAACCCATAAGGTTTGGGACGGAAACCCAATGCTGTTTCCACTGACCTATTCAGGCATGTGAATTAAGCTTGGTCAACTTCTCCTTTAAACAAACCGCCCCTCATAAAATTCTGGCTACGCCCATGCTTAAGGTCAGAAATACTCATGAAGAATTTAATTCACAATAAAATAACCAACTCTCACATATAGCATGTACAGATTTATAAAGGGGAAGAAAAAAAATATATATACAGTATGTAGTGATATGGTAAAGAGGTCTGTACATCTTTTAACAGGTATGCAATTAGAATAATAAATGCGATGACCTCGATGAAATTAATGGTGGATTCTTGGCAATGTTGTGATCCCCTCACTTGAATTAAACACACAAAGCCTGGTTGATTAAAGCCACAATTCTGTAGCGTGTTTGAATAATACTGTAATGGTATGAAATTGTTGCAAGTGTGAAATATGCATGCATAACCAATAGTATTATTTGAGAAGGGTGAATAATATAGATTTGATCTGAATTTAGAACCAACGTTTAAAAATTAAGGCAAGTTTCTGAGGTTTGTGAACTAACTTCAGATTGTCTAAAAGAACTAGTTGGCACTGAGTTCACTGAAGTTCTTCGGCAGAAGGAAGATGTTTTTTCCTACCAGCAGACGTCTCATTACCAAAATCCAGCCACCAGGGAGCACAAGCCAGTGGATCTCTGGTTCTGGTCCCAAGCCCAGTAAATTGTGAGAGTTGTGACAGGAATGGCATCCAATGTAAAATACTTTTTGCCAAAACCATAATGTGAGCTCATCAAAGTGAAACCGTACTGTACCGGATCAGTCGAGGCCCGGGTTAACGACGACCGCCACCTGTTGACAAACAGGTGCCGGCAGAAACTGTGCTGCTGTTAGTGGAAGAGACAGAGGAGAAGAGGAAAGTGAATAGAGTTGCAAGTAGGGGTTGAACGAGTACGGTACATAATTTCTTTAACTCAACTTTAACATAATAAAGCTTGAGTAGAACTCGAGTAGTTGATGATGTCATAGGATCTTAATATGCAAAAAAAAATAATATTTACAAAAAAAAACAAAAAAACATTGGGCCTCATGCAAGAACATGTTCATATTTTTATCCTAAATTTCTCTTACTTGCGTTTGTACGAACATGCCACGTCAGATTCAACAAACTCTTCTATCCTCAGGAAAAGTGTGTAAATGAGCTGCGTACATATAATGAATTGCACCTGTTCTATCCACCTGCGCGTGCACGCGGAGAGGTTATTTACATAATTCCCACGCCTCAAAACACCATATAAGGCTACGTTTCCTGCCTCAGAGAGCAGGAAGTCCATTCATAAAATGACAGCTGTCTTGCTCTGTGAGTCAGTAAGCTAGCCACGTGGATCGCAACAGGTTCTTACTGAAGCCTACCTTCCAAGAGGGTCTTTCGAACTAGTCCCTAAGTCTGGGTATTACCTGTGACTGCTGGGATCAGCTCCGACTTAAGGCTTATTGATGAGAGAATTCAACTGGACGTTCACCGCCTTCATCTAATAGTCTCTGCCCTGTTTTCACTTTACTCGTCTTTCCACCTTAGCTGCCGGGGACTGGAGAGATTGGAGTAAAGAACTATTATTAAACGGCGGCTTCTCTCCGGTGAGCTTTGTAATTGTTAAAAGGTCCAGTAAATTTTAGAATCCAGAATGTTGGACCCTAGGGCGATGTTTTATATTAGTCTCACTGTGCTAATGCTTAACCTTTTAAAACCTCCTATTTATGATGTTATTCATTTGAACCAAGCTTTTCAGGAATCCAGAACAAAATTCATTTAACTGAGACGAGAGTTTGACGTTTTGCTCTGCTCTTTAATTTGAGTAATTTTGCATAGGAACAGCGTTATAACATAGCGATACAAAATATCAACTTGAGTACATGAAAGTAATTAGATGTAAAGAACAATAAACTAGATGGACTCTTGATCTTGATGAGGGATAATCTTCTTAGGAGGGGGATCCTTGGACAAGAGGCTTTATCTCTTCTTCATCTTCTTGGTCTTCTTTGTCTTCTTTTTGGATCTACCCAACCCTCGCTATGCTCGTTCTAAATCCTCATCCAGTAATAGTATTTGTCCTTAAACTCAAGCAAATACCTACAGCTTCGAGCGAGTAAATAAGAGAAGCTAATTGGCTTTTTATCGGCTATTTTATCTGCTGTTAATCTAATTTTAATTAAGTTCTCGGATAAAGCAGGATTTGAGAAGCGTCTCATTGCATAACTTCTGCTCAGGAACCCTTGGGTTCCCTAAGTAAATGCTAGAGTAATCTCCTCACCTTTGTAGGTAAGGCTCGCTTCTGCGTGCCCTCAGCTGGTCAGGACAGAGGGACCAGACAGTCGAATCCGGGCTGAGTTCTGGAGGGAAATTCTCTCTCAATCCCTTCGTCCGAAGGAAAAGGAGGTGAGATCTCCCTCACGGATCACCGGAACCCTCTAGGATCAGCTGGGCAGCTCGTCTCTTGCCTTCTTCTCCGAGGTCAGTCGGTAGCATCTGGATACTTCGACTTCAGGGTGAACATCAGCCCTCAACTGCCAAATTCAGGACTTTTTATACACTTCAGTCCCCCCTCCAGTAGGGAGGGGGGAGAGAAACCTTGTTCTCATTGGTCACTTTTAGTGCGTGTTCAGGCAGGACTGATGAAGTCCTAGCTGTGAGTTATCTCTCTTTATTATTTCCTTATTTGGTAATAAAACCTTACTGCTCGAAGCTTCTGGCCTGTTGCTAAGCAGAGGACGAACACTTTACCACAGATTGTTTACACCCTTGTTCCAGTTCCTCATTTAAAAGTCACATCAAATTCATCATACATTTGTTAGACTCAAAGTACATTTAACCACATGATTCAATTATTAAAAAAGGATCATTACAAAACAAGTTTAACAACCCCTTATTCATTGTATGTTTATCAAAGGATCACATGATTATATTTTTATTCAAAGTAGAAAACATCTCTTCTTTCTCCCCGTCTCTGCTGTTATGACATGCTCTGTGTTTGCTCCTTTTTCTGATGGTAGCAATAAACTCTCCGTTCCCATGGGACATATCTAAGTTACCATGGGATCTTTATCTGAGATGAACCTAAATCAACCTTAGATATATACTAAATTTTCTTTATTGCAGCCAGCTTCTGGCCAGGTACCTCTTTATGATCCCATAAAAAAGTGGTTGTCTGGACAACACTTCATTCGAGTGAAACCTGGTTCATGTGAATCTGGGCCCCTTCTGCTTCTCATAAGGGCTGGATCCAATTATTAAAATCAAGGTTGATCGACACCCCCTGCTTGGATTCAGTCCTTGCTCATTCACACCCTATTTACGACCTCCCAGCCAGTCTTCATCGTGTTCCTCAACGTCCACATGCAAGATGTCTTCTTCTTCTTCATCGTAGTCCAATTCGCTCATACCATCCTGATCTGGTATGTGCTCGTTCTTGATGTTCGACTCGTCTTGTCCTGTCATGTTTTCATCTGTTTCAGCCCAGGATTCCAGCACGACCATCTCCTCGAGCGCCAGCGGACTATTTTGCGGACTCGCTCTCGGCTGCTGTGGGATTCTGGCCCTTGCATCATCATGTCTTTCATCCGGCCCAGGGGATGTTACTCGGTTCTCAACCCCAGGACTCATGACAGCGGTGTTAATCTGGGTTGAGTCGGCCTCAATGTGATGCAATCCCACATCTTCGATTCCGTTTTCCTTTGGCTGCAACAAGTCTGACGTACCTTGCTCTTTCTTAGGGTTTATTAACGCTTTAATGGCCATGGACAACTGTTCTGCTTGGATCACCGTGGTAAGGCTTTTGTCAGTGGTTATCGGGCCGAAGGGGATGAATTCGACAGGTCCATCTGCTCGGGGCTGATCAATGCTATCTAGGCTGCCAGGACTTTGTTGTTCTTCTCCCGTGGATGCAAGGCTGTCTAGGATACTGTCCAATGTATCCAACCCGCACAGCTCTGGGCATTCTAGAGTGAGGATGGGTGGTTCTGGGGTGTCAGATTGCTCGTCCATTGGTTCAGTCTCCCTGCTCGCTGGGATCTTGCGCTGGGTCTCCATTAACAGGAATGGGGCCCAAAGCATAAAGAGTGGGTTGATTTCTCGGGCACCAACCGGTGCAGACATCACCAGGGGCAATGGTTCCAAAGGGTTTGCTGTTGTTTCGATGTATGGCCCATATACTAAAGCCAGTCCAGTATATAGATACGTGGCCCAGAACCTAGTTCTGTTCTCAAGATGTTCCCACACTTTGACCACCACCGGGTAATATGAGGATCGTGGTGGAATGGTTCCAACCAGCATGTGGGGTTCAGAATTTAAGGCAGAGCTCCAAATGACTTTACAGGTTCTTTCAGTTTCTGCGCACGCTTCTGCAGGCACTTGGGGCAGGCTATACGGATCGTCTATTACTAGGATTCCGTTCACCACTGTCTTATTCATTGCCCTCAGATGACATGGTTGGCACCACCAGGATGACCCCACAGCCCAGAGATATTTGGTCTCTTTCAACTCATGATGGCAGAAACAGCAAGGCATCTCAGGTTCCTGCGAGAGCAAGCAGATGCGTCACAGAACTTTGCTCTTTACAAAAAGCCATCAAAAATAAAAATTTAAAAGTTCAATAAAATCAAAAGTTCAAAGGAATGTAGGACTGGTGAGTTTGGCAAATAGGGAATAAAAAGCTATTCCGGCAGACCCAACCCTACACAGGTTCTACGGGTCTCTTTAGGCCACGATCCATTTTTCAAAAAATTCTTAATCAATTAATTACGAAAAACTAAACTACCAAAACTCACACAGTCAAATCTACAAAAAAATTAAGAACTCTATTAATGGTGTCATACCTTCGTCCGAGGTTCTCAACCCTGATCAACAACCATCTGAGAGAACCTCGTCGGTTGATGTCACCTAGGTAATTCGAGTAACTATATAAGAGTGACTAACTAGTCATTCGAGTCATTCGAAAAGTAGTAAGTAATGATTACTGTTAACATTTATTTATATAATACGAGTAATAAAGTCAACAATTAAATTTAACTAAAAGCGTTGCTAGGGTATTGGGTTTAAGCGTTGTTGGCTATACTGATTATATTGTTGTATCTCCAGGAATCACAGGTTACGATCTATGGATGGCCTACGATTTTCGTCCGCCTCCGGTACAGCAGGGAATTCACTAGACCTATGTTTGAAAACGGCCCCGTATGTCATCATCCAGATTATGATGGGTACCGTGGTGCAGAATCCACTCCAATATAGCACGGAGCAGATTCCCCACATTAGACCCCACCCAATTAACACGAACAATCTAAGTAGCCAACGTTTTCTACCCATTTTTTGCAAAGACATTGTCAAATAAAGCAAATGCGCCACGACTGTAATTGCTATAATTCCTTCCAGTATGGTGGTCACTAATCTGCCTACTGTACTACCGCAGTGTGAGTTTGGTATAGATATTAGAGTCAGGCGGGTTAAGCACTCCAGAGCCACTACCAGCGAGTCCACGAGCAGCCAGATTGCAATTACTATCTTCTGTCGGGAAGATGTTTGAACTCTTCCCAGCAGATAGACAACAAACAGGTGCGGCATGATCTCAGCTCGTTTGAGTATCATGTGTGTCACAATCATCTTGCCATGGGCTTGCATAGCTGTTGGGAATCGCATTATCTTCTTCTTGCTCCATTCTCCGGTATGGCAATACAACATCCAGGCTATTAGTACCAAAAAGTATTCTATCGTGCCCCCATTAAAGTAACTTGGACATTGCGGCCCGGTTGTAGTTGGGGAAACGGTGGTGGTGTCGGGCCATGCCTCGGAGGTACTAATCTCTCCTGGGGTTATAGTCGTAGTCTGGTCACTTGTGGTCTGCATGTTGTTATATTCTTATCTGCCTAAATCGGTAGTATGTTACGCGGGTCCTTCTTGTAATCTTGCAGTAAAACTGTACGATTTGTCTTTCCCACTCCTCTAACTGTTCTCTTTCCTGAGATGTTATTCTAGACTTCCAGTCACAGTACCCTGGTAACGCTATGCTAGATGTTTCAGAATGTCCGTAATCCCTATATGTGGCACTAATATATCTTTTTTGTCCGTCCCGTACTATAGCTTTAATAAGACACCTCTCTCCGCAAGGAGTTCCTTTAATTTCCTGAATTCTCTGATCCTCATAAACTAGTTCTTCACAATGGCAAAGGATGATCTTGTTGTCTTCTGTTGTTACAGCGATCTTCTCTTGGTTTGTATAAGCGATTGTCAAATAGTAAACTATAATTACCGTGGTTAGGCTTTTAAGTTGCTTCTGCATTCCGTTCTTATTCGACTTCTCCCTTAGTTGGCTGCTTTATCCTATAAGTCTTCCTGAGCTTCGATCCCTGCTGCTCCGGGGCTGAAGAGTGACTACTTCCCCCTATGCTTCTGCTTTTAAGCAGAGCCAGCGCCCCCCTCTGGGAGGAGTGGCTTATCGCTCCTCCCCCATGGGCGGCGCATAGCTCTGATACCCTCCTGTAAGGCCACCCGTCCCAATACTGCGATAATTACCATTGCGACCATGATAGCCAAATAAGGCCAGACCTGAATGAATAGATCAATCATCCATCCCTGGATGGTTTTTCCACCTTCCTTAAGTATTGAGCCTATTCCGTATGCTGTTTCTTTAACCTTATGGCCTATTGCATAGCTAACAGTCTCATACCATGCACAGCTATGTGAATTCTCTCCCTCACCACATTTTTTCCAGCTTTCTTCTGGATACTGACACGTGAGGTTGGAATAGATTTTGTTCGAGCCTACCCATTCATATCCCCGAATCTCATCACCAAGGCACAGGCGACGTCTAGCTGCATGTCCTTCGGCTAATGCGATCATTGAGTCTGAGACAAAGGGAACTATCACTCCTTGAACTTCCTTCCGGCTACTTAATTGGTGCCCTAGGACAGCGTTTGTGCAACTCGTTCCTCTCGGCACTGCTCGTCTCCATGTTTGACCATACTTTTTCCAGATTACCCCTGCGGCATGTGTTGAATATTCACCTGCGTAGTAGCTTTTACAATAACTTTCCCATCCCGGTAGCTCGTAACAAGGTCTACGGGCTAAACTTATTGCACATTCGGTTTGTTCTTTATTACAAATCATTTTCCAAGGTCTGGGGCTAACATACCTCTCAGGGCGATATAGAGCTCCTGCCCATATATCCTGCTCTTTGGAGTATACTGTAGCTAAATATTGATATCTGATCCAATAATTGTTTGAATGCTGCAAACATGGGGCTACCCATTCTTTTATTTCTTCCTCCTGAAATCCCCACCAGGTTCTTAGATTATCTCGTTTATGGTACTCATGCCACGCCTGCAGTAATATCTTTGCTGTTTTAGCTCTTTTTAAGTTTGTACAATCATAACGCCAAGTGGACATTACGGTTACTTCAGTTTCCCATAATCTGCATCTAGGGGACACTCCACTACTTTCCCAAACTGAGTTGTTGAGGCTAAGAAAAATACGTTCGGCTACACATTTATCGATCTTATCAAAATCGTTCTTTGGTACATTAAGCAGTTCATCTGGTTTGGGTAATCTTTGGGTGTACATATCTGAGTAATAAGGTCCTATTAATCCTAGGTGAAGTCTAGCGTGTCCCTCTATAAAATCTCCCTCAAAATGTGGTAACCTAGGGGCTATCCAGACCCAGGGTAACGTGATATTTAACCAATCTTCGTGCTGCGCATTGGATGGGCTAAATATAGCTGCCCAACTCCAATAATAGTATTTCTGATTATTAACTGGGGTTATAGGTAAGAAATTTTGAGTTTTGCACTCACCATACAGGTTCCAGTAGCAATGTGGAAGCCTTTTTATTTTATTTTCCTTGCAGTGTTCATTATACGCTTTCTTCGTGTCTGCGTCTAATTTTGGGAATATCTCTTTAGGCAGGAACAAATCCATCAGTAATCCATCCCCGTCTATTATCATTGGGGTTAGTGGTGGACCTGTATACCGTTGAGGATGTGTTCTACCTGTTGGCCTTATTTTGAGCCTGATATTAGTTTCATTGGGCTTTAACGCCTCCTCGTATTTAACGGAGTGGATGGTCTTGATACCAGTGAGGTTCTGGTTAGTCTGGGTATTGTTTCTTTGATTTCTAGGAGGGGTTGCATCGCAGTTCAAATGGAGGTTGCCCCAAAACTCCCAGCGAGGGAGAATTGCTTGACAGCTACTCTCTTTGGCTGGTGCCGGATAGATAACCTCTGTATCCCAGTAGCCTTGGTGCTTTAACCCTAGTAATGGTCTGCAGGCACGGTCACATTGCCATTCAGGGGGTTGTTTGTCTGGATGGATCCAGTTGCATCTCATTGTTCTCCGAACATAGTTCTCCAAAACTGCAGTCCAAACTACAATGCCGTCTTCTAGAACCAGCAAGTCGGTCATGGTCCAGGATATTCCGGTCAGGTTTTCAGTTTCGATATGCGCTGCCCACTCAGACATTTTATCCAATTTTCTTCTCCAAGCTTGGTAGCCTGCTCGTTTCACTTTGTTCCATGCCAAGGTTTGATTTGGAATGTCTTCTTTAGGGTCCCAGGGCATGAAAATGTTCCGTCTGGTGACGTCCCAACAGGTCATGTTCGCGTACTTGGACCTTCCGTGGGACACTTGCACATGTGTTAGGCTCCATGGTCTGATTCCAGCTTGATACAAAATAACCAACATCATTATTAGGCCTATTAACACTACGAATCCCCGCATCAGGGTTCGCAGGCATGCTGCTTTGTCCATTCTCATAATCTTTAAACAGTCCTTAGGTCGTTTAGGGGTCGCTAGATCTTCATAGATGTGTGTCCCATTTTCATAGGCATGTGGATCGTCACCGCTATCCGAATCAAAGCTGCTTGAATCACTTTGGTTCGGTCTTCTTATCAGGGCAATCATGTTTTCTGTTCAAAGTCCTCTGTCATCCAGACATCACTCGTCAGTTTATCCAGGAGGTGGACGCTTCTGACACTGGGGTAGGAGCCGTTTTGTCGCAGAGATCACCTTTGGACAACAAAGTGCACCCATGTGCCTTTTTCTCTCGTCGTCTGTCCCCAGCTGAATGGAATTATGATGTGGGTAACAGAGAATTACTTGCTATAAAACTAGCACTAGAGGAGTGGCGTCACTGGCTTGAGGGCACAGAGCTACCTTTCCTCATTTGGACTGATCACAAGAACCTCACTTATCTCAGAGATGCTAAATGTCTAAATCCCAGGCAGGCACGCTGGTCACTGTTTTTCAATATATTCAATTACACACTGACTTTCTGACCTGGTTCTAAGAATGTTAAGCCTGATGCTCTGTCCCATCAGTTTTCTCCTCCAGATACTCCAGAAATCGAAGAGAACATCTTACCTCTGGCTTGAATCATTGGAGCCCTCACCTGGCCCATTGCCCAGGAGGTTTGTGACGCCCGTCATTTGGAACCAGATCCTGGCACAGGACCTACTGATACGCTCTTCGTTCCCACCGCCATGAGATCCAAGGTACTCGAATGGGTGCATACGAACAAGCTCTCTTGTCACCCAGGTATTTCACGTATGTTATTGTTAACAAAGACCCATTTCTGGTGGTCCACTTTGTCCCAAAATGTCAAGGATTTTGTTGCAGCTTGTCCCACTTTGCCAGTAACAAGACTGGTACTCATCCCCCTGCA